>PVIC010012515.1:0-39461 GCA_004025085.1 Thryonomys swinderianus
GTGTAAAAGGTTTCATTTTTTGCCCATTAAGTATGATGCTGGCTGTTGGTTTCTCATAAATAGCTTGTATTAAATTGAGATAAAGTCCATCGATTCCAATTCTCTGTAGGATTTTGATCATAAATGGGTGTTGGATTTTGTCAAATGCTTTTTCTGCATCTATTGAGATAATCATATGGTTTTTGTCCTTGAGTCTGTTAGTATAGAGTATTACACTGATTGATTTACATATTTTGAACCAGCCTTGCATCCCTGGGATAAATCCGACTTGATCAGGGTGTATGGTTTTCTTGATAACTCTCTGTATTCTGTTTGCAAGTATCTTATTGAGGATTTTCGTGTCAATGTTAGAGAGATTGGCCTGTAGTTTTATTTATTTATTTATTTATTTATTTATTTTTTTGATGTGATCTTTCCCTGCCTTTGGAATCAAGGTGATGGTTGCTTCCAGGAATGATTTTGGGAGTACTGTTTCCCTTTCAAGTTCATTAAAGAGATTTAGAAATACCGGTATTAACTCTTCTTTAAAAGTTTTGTAGAATTCAGCAGTGAAGCCGTCAGGACAAGGGCTTTTCTTTGTTGGTAGGATTTTTATTACATTTTCAACTTCCCAGATCGATATTGGGTTGTTTAACGTTTTTACATCCTATTAATTCAACTTCAGAAGTTCATATGAGTCCAGGAATCTATCCATTTCTTCTAGATTTTCCAACTTCTTGGAGAATAGATTTTCAAAGCACATGTTTATTATCCTTTGGACTTCCTCTGGATCTGTGCTGATTTCCCCATTTTCATTCCTTATAGCATGGATTTGAGCCTTTTCTTTCCTTTGTTTGATAAGGCTGGCTAAGGGTCTGTTGATCTTATTTATCATTTCAAAGAACCAACTCTTTGTTTCATCGATCCTTTGTATTGTTCTCTTTGTCTCCATTGCATTAATTTCTGCTCTGATCCTTATAATTTCCTCTCTAGTGTGTGCTTTGGGTTTGTTTTGCTCCTCTTTTTCTAAATGTCTGAGGTTCATCATTAGATTGTTTATTTTGGTTTGCTCTATTTTCCAAGTGTATACATTCACTCCTATGGATTTCCGTCACAGAACTGCTTTCATTGTGTCGCATAAATTCCTGTATGTTGTGCTGGCGTTGTACATTAGTTGTAGAAACTGTTTAATTTCTTCTTTAATTTGTTTTGTGGCCCACTGTTTGGTTAACAGAGTGTTGTTCAATTTCCATGTGTTTGTGAGGATCTTGGAATTTCTTCTGCTATTCAGCTCCAGTTTCAAGGCACTATGGTCTGATAGTATGCAGGGGATAACTTTGATTCCTTTGCATTTACTTAAGCTTGTTTTATGCACTAGAAAGTGATCTTTTTGGAGAATGATCCATGAGCAGCTGAGAAGAAGGTGTTTTCCCACTTTGTAGGGTGAAAAATTCTGTGGACTTCTAATAAGTCCATTTGCTCACGAGTTTGATTTAGCTCAAGTATTTCCTTATTGATTCTTTGTCCAGTTGATCTGTCAATTTGTGACAGTGGAGTATTGAAGTCCCCCACTACTATTGTATTCCTGGTTTACTGGCTTTTCATGTCCAATAATGTTTTTTAATATAGTTGGCTGCATTCAAGCTTGGTGCATAAATATTTATGATTGTTATTTCTTTCTCTTGGATAGTTCCTTGTACGAGGATATAGTGACCTTCTTCATCTCTTTTAATCAGTTTAGGTTTGAATTCTATTTTATCTGCAAACAAGATAGCCACTCCTGCTTTTTTGCACTTTCCTGTGGCATGGAGGATTGTTTTCCAACCTTTTATTTTCAGTCTATGTGTCTCCTTCGAATTAGGTGTGTTTCTTGTACGCAGAAGATTGTAGGATCTTGCTTCTTCATCCAATCTGCTAGTCTGTGTCTTTTAATTGGCCCATTGAGGCCATTGACAATAATGGCTATGACTGATATGGACATATTCAGAGCTGCCATGTTTCCCTGTTCTTGTTTTATTATTTTTTTTCCTTCCTTTTTTTTCCCCTTTTCTATTTAGTTTCTTTTTGACCTAATGAATTCACTCTCTTGGGTCTTGTGGGTATGGAATTTTCTGTGTTTTTTTTTTTCCAAGATATTCTTTAGAATGTTTAGGAGTGCAGGTTTTGTATTTGTGAAGTTTTTCAAGTGCTCTTGGTCATGGAAGTATCTTATGTCCACGTCTATTCTGAAAGATAATTTTGAAGGATACACCAGTCTAGGTTGGATGTTGTTTTCCTGTAATGCTTGAAATACTTCCCTCCAGGTTCTCCTTGCATTGAGTGGTTGTGGTGAAACGTCTGCTGTGATCCTAATGGCTTCCCTTTGTAGGTGATTTTCTTCCTTTCTCTCACTGCTTTCAGTATTTCATTATTTTGTTGTACATCTGGAAACTTGATAATTATATCTTGAGGTGTAGATATTTTTATGTCACGGTGTTTTGGAGTCTGATAGGCCTCATTTATCTGTATGTCTATTTCTTTTCCTGTGAAGTTTTCTGTTGCTATCTCTTACAATAGCTTTTTTATGTCTTCTACACTGTCTCCTGCTTCCTCAGTGACTCCAATCAATGTTATATTATTTTTCTTTGAGTTATCTAGAAGCTGTTGAATTGCTTTCTCATGGTCCCTTGCTCTTTTCCATAAATTATACCTTTCCTGCTCATTGGCTGCTATGCTGTCCTGTATGTCTGAGATTTGGTTCTCGGCTTCATTCATCCTACTGCACAAGCTTTCGTTCTCCTTCATCATTCCCTGGAGTTCTGCTTGAAGCTGTTTAAAAGGTTCCATTGCTTCTGCTATCTTGGATCCTATCATCTTGCTGATCTCTTCTTTAATGATGTCTTTCACTGAGGACAGTATCTCTGTTTTGATCTTAGAGATGAGTTCTGATTTCCATTTTACTAGATCTGCTTTAGTTACCATCTCCAAGAGTCCTAGTGTTTGAGTTTCAGTTTGCCCTATTTCCCTTTTCTCTGAATTTCCCTGTGGTGGTGATCTTTGTGTCTGGTTTTTGTGTATTTTCTCATTTCTACTCTTTCGTTGTTACTAATGCTATTCTTTGCCTGATGACAGGGCAATGTTTGTTGCAGGTCACTTTCTTTCTATTATCTGGGGCTCTTTGGATCCTTTCTCTCACTGCTTCTCTTCCTGGGGTGTTCTTCTTGAATGTGTAATGACTCTTGAAAGTTCTCAGTTCTGACACATCATGGGAGGTATTTGAGCAGAGCAATCACATCATGTTTGTTACCATAATACAATCGATACCAATATTAGTATTTAACACAGTAAATAAAATGAAAAGTTTTCTTAAATCCTATTCTGGAGACTTTGAGCTTATGAGTTACCTCTATGTACCTATGCCAAAATTTAGAATTAATCAGCAATGTGTATACAACATGTAGATCATAAATGCACCCGCCAAACCCTTTGGTAATAAGAGGTCACTGGGGAATCAGGGAGGTAGGGGGACAGAAGGAGAATGAAATAGGGTTAGCAGATTTATTAAAATCACCTATACTCTCTAACCTCGTATATGCCAGTGGGTAATAGAGGGTAAAAGGGCATATATAAAACAGTACCAACTGTATGCTGTAAGACCGTTGGAGACTTTGTACACCTTCTTATAGTAGTATAGGAGAAGAAATAGGGCAGCCTAAGTGTCTTTTACTTCTGGGTATTGCTTCTCACAAGAACATGGTAGAGGATGTGGGGTCAAGAAGTGAGTAGAGGGATCTAGGTGTAGATTGCAAAATAGAAGCTAGATTCCCACTCCCTTTTTTATCTTGCCTGGTCTCTCAGTGTGGCTGCAGTGTGGAGGGATGTAGGAAATGGCTCTGGCTCCTCTCGGACCTGGGACCTCAAAACACAGCTCCAGGATGGGGTTGGGGCCAGCCGGTGGGCCTCAATCCTCCATGGTGGGGATGATGCCCAGGGTCTGTACCTGACTTCTCACTGCATGGCTCCTGGGTGGAGTGGGATGGTGGGCAGGACTCAGTCCTCTGCTGCCACCGCCGGGAATTAATGGCACCTGGGGTAAACAAGTCATCTGCGCCAGCTTGGGGTGGAATGGGCCGATGTGCACCCCTCAATTTGCCGTCGCCACCACCAGGAATGGAATGGCACCGAGAGCAGCCAAGTCATCTGTGCTGCTCGGGGTGGAGCAGGCCGGTGTGCAGGCCTCAGTCTGCCTCCACCACTGTCATCACCATGGACAGAATGGTGCCCAGAGCAGCCAAGTCATCTGTGCCGCTTGGGGTGGAGCGGGCTGGTGTGCAGGCCTCAGTCTGCTGCCGCCACTGCCGCTGCCAGGGATGGAATCCATACATTAATTCTTATGAGCCCAACTCTGTTTACTCACTCAGTATTTATTCATGTATCAAGTGGTACAAAGACATGAAAAGAAACTGTACCCATTTCTTAAATTTGCTTATTAACTAGATCAGGAAGTTAAAAAATAGGATAAAAGTATTTCAAAACCATGTATTTCTTTTTCTTTTAGGTAAAGAAGCCCCACCTTAAAAGTATTAACAAATGAAGTTTGAGTGGAGGTAAAAGAAACAGCCTGAGGCTGAGATTTAACATAGTGGTTGCAGCACCTGCTTAGCAAGGGCAAAGTCTTGAATTCAAACCCAGTAACCGCATACAACAATACTGGGCATGGCGACTCACACTCACCACGAATCAGTACCACATACCACAGTGCCAAACATGGTGGCTCACACCTGTAACCCCAGCACTCAGGAGGCAGAGGCAGAAGGATTTCTGAGTTTGAACTTTGCCTGGGCTATAAATGAGCTCAAGACCAGCCTGAACTACAAAATGAGACCCTGTCTCAAATAAATAAGTAAGTAAGTAAGTAAGTAAGTAAGTAAGTAAGTAAGTAAGTAAGTAAATAAATAAATAAATAAATAAATAAATGAACAGCCTTTGTAAACTAAGAAATTATAACTGATGAATTAACTTAGTTTATAATAGCAGTTATGGGCAAAAGGAATAAGGCTCAAGGGGCAAGTGACTGTGGAGGGCCTCGGGCAGCTGTAAAGCCATGGTTCTGTCTCTGCCTGGAATGGAGCAGAGAGAAACGGATTTGCATGAAGACTACCAGTACCCATTTGATTTCAATATGAGTGAACAAGAACTACTTCTCCTGTCTGCTAGTGGGAATTTGTCTCCACCAGGATGACTACTCAGAAACCTGGTTTCCTGAGAGCAGACCTGGAAGCAGAGGAAAAAAAAAAAAGATGCTGCAGCCATGCTCAGTGTCCCAAGATGGTTTCAGAAGAGGAGCAGGACAAGTTAAGAAGAGATTTGGCAAAGATGGAAGAAGAGATCCAGACTTTGTATCAGTGTTAGCAGCAAAAGAGAAGAATCTAGCAGCAATCAAGTGGAAACCTAGGACCTGTTCACTAGAGAAGTTAAAGAAGAACATTGCCAAAGGGTGAGAGTAGACCGCTAAAGCTCATCTCAGGATGGACAGAAGGCTTCAGCAATGTTTAGCTGTTGTTTCCATCATCAGCAAAAGGTAGGAAAGAGTAAAAACTCTATCAACTTTCAAGTCATTTGAAGAAAGCATAGAAAAACTTAAAGTCTAAAGTAGAGGGAACTAAGCCTGCTGGTGGTGATTTTGGAGAAGTCTTGAGTTCAAATGTAAATTCTAGTTATCACTGCCAGGGAGCCACCTCTAGAACCGACAGAAGTGATTGTGAGATTGGTACTTTTGCTCCACTACCCATTGCCAGATGCTGCAAGTGAGATCTAAGCATATCTTGTCAACATTCATTGCTATGGACTTCTATGAGATGTGCTTTTATTTAGCTTGACATAATTCTTTGACCAAATAGTTTGTGAGCAACAAACTATTGATTCTCTGGCAAGAAGTGGCACAGAGCCAGCAGGGAGTACAAGTACAGTTCCACTATGTTTGTGAAACAGAGTTCACTGCACCATGGTCTGAGTTCCAGCTCCTTGTTTGGGGGAGAAACCTTCATACCACCCAGACACTCCCATTCACTTGAAAGAATCTTGCCAGAAAATTTAGAAATCCTGCCAGCAAAGCACAATCCAAGCACTTGGACTATCTAAGATATGTATTTTGTGCCTCTTCCTTCTGCATTAAGCCTCCAAACTTTCAATGTGGTTATCCAGGGCTTGTCTCTACAAAGGAAGGGTGATATGCATCATGGGCCTATCTCACCCACAGGTACAGGGAGCATACAGGAATAATCTCTTACTTCTCAGGCAAGAAGAGGCACTAGCCTGCAGGGAGTACTGGTCCACTAGGTTTCTGAAACTGAGTTCAGAGCCAATATCTTGAGTTGCAGCTCGTTGTTTCTGGGAGAAACCTCCTGATTGCCTAGGCACTCCCATGCACTTCAATGGAACTGGTAGCCAAACGGAGAAATCCTGCTGGAAAAGTGCAACCCAGGCGCTTGGATTTTCTAAAACCAGCGTTTTGTTTCTCTTGCTCCAGCATTTAACTCTCCAAACATTCAACACAGCTCTCCAGAACTTGTCTTGAAATAGTGAGTGTGATATCCATCATGTTCTTACCTCTCCCACAAATGCAGGGAATATGCTGTACAAACTGTTTCTCTGAGAAGAAGAGGCACAGAGGCAGCAGGGAGTACAGTTCCACTCAGTTTCCAAAACTGAGTTCTGAGGCACATGGTGTGAGGTCTACCTTCTTGTTTGGTGTACAAACCTCCTGACTACCCAGGTACTCCCACTGATTTGAGTAGAGCTTTCTGGCAAACAGAATTCCTCGTGGCAAAGTGCAGTCCAAGTGCTTGGACTTTCTAAACCCAGCATTTTACATCTCCTCCTTCTGAGTCTAACCCTCCAAACATTTAAGGCAGCTTCTGAGGGTGTGTTTCTACAAAGGGAGGGTAATATCCATCATGTGCCTACACCTACAACAGGCATAGGGAGCTTCTAGGAAAAAACAAAACAACAAAACAAAACAAAACAAAACAAAAAACTCTTGCTTCTCTGGCAAGAAGAGGCCCAGAGCTGGCAGGGAGTACAATTGCACTCAGTTTCTGTAACTGAGTTCAGAGCCAGGAGGTTGATTTCTACCTCCTTGTTTGTGGAAGAACCCTCCTACTGCCCAAGTACTCCCATTAACTTGAATGGAGCTTGCTGGCAATCAGAGAAATCCTGCTGGCAAAGTACAATCCAAGTGCTTGAATTTTCTAAAACTGGTTATTTTGTGCCTCTTGCTTCAGCGTGTAAACCTCCAAACATTAAACACAGATCTCCTGGGCTTATCTTCAAAAGGCAAGTGTGATATTCATCATGTGCCTACCTTTCCCACAGGCACAGAGAGTGTGCAGGAACAAACTATTGCTTCACTGGCAAGAGGCACAGAGATGGAAGGAGTACTGTTCCACTTGGTTTGTGAAACTGAGTTTTGAACCACATGGTGTGAGTTCTGGTTTCTTGTTTGGGAGAGAAACATCCTGAGTGACCATTGACTTGAATGGAGCTTGCCAGCAAACAGAGAAACCCTGCTGTCAAAGTGCAATCCAAGTTCTTGGACTTTCTAAAACAGGCGTTTTACACCTCCTGGCCCAGCATCTAACCCTCCAAACATTTAATGGAACTCTCCAGGGTTGTCTCTAAAAGGAAGGGTGATATCCATCATGGGACTACCTCTCCAACAGGCACAGGGAATGTGTAGGAATAAACTGTTTCTTCTCTGGCAAGAAGTGGAACAGAGCTGACAGGGAGTACAGTTTCACTCAGTTTATGAAACTGAATTCAGAGCCAGAAGGTTGAGTTCCAGCTTGCTGTTTGAGATACAAACCTCAATGCCCAGACACTTGAATGAAGCTTGTGGGCAAACAGAGAAATCCTGTTCCAAAGTGCAATCCAAGTGCATGGACTTTCTAAAACCCTTGTTTGTGCTTCTTGTTTCAGTGTCTAACCCATCCAAACATTCAACACAGTTATCTAGGGTTTCTCTCTACAAAGGGACTGTGATATCCATCATGGGCCTACCTCTCTCACAGGTACAGGTTGCATGCAGTAACATGCAGTAAGTTGATTCTCTGCAAAAGAAGAGGCACAGAGCCAGCAGGTTGTTGAAACTGTGTTTCTGAAACTGAGTTCATATCCACACTTTCTGAGTTTGAGCTCCTTGTTTGGGAGGAGAAACCTCCTGACTGTCCAGGCGGTCCCATTCACTTGAATAGAGCTTGCCAGAAAATGGAGAAATCCTGCTGTCAAAGTGCAATCCAAGTGCTCAGATTTTCTAAAACCGGCAGATTGTGCCTCTTGCTTGAGTGTCTAACCATGAAAACATTAAATGCGGTCATCCAGGGCTTGTCGCTAAAAGACAGGGTGATATCCATCATTGGCCTACCACTCCAACAGGCACAGGGAGTGTGGAGGAACAAACTATTGCTTCTCTGACTAGAAGAAAAACAAACCTGGCATGGAATACAGTTCCACTCAGTTTCTGAAACTGAGTTCCAGCTTCTTATTTGGGGATAAACTTCCTGATATTTCAGACACTCCCATTCACTTGAATGGTGCTTGTGAGCTGTGGGAAACAGGGGAAGGGAATATAAGTAGACACTTTACATTAAATTATAGTCTCCTGCCGGGCGTGGTGGCTCACGCCTGTAATCCCAGCACTTGGGAGGCAGAGGCAGGAGGATTGCTGAGTTCAAGGCTCGCCTGGGCTACATAGTGAGCTCAGGGCCAGCCTGAACTGCAAAGCAAGACCCTGTCTCAAAAAAAAAATTCTAGTCTCCTGTGAGTCAATGGCACAGGGCAAAATAACAATAATTAAGCAGAAGTGAAGTTTACAAAGGCCAAATTTGTGCCTGATCTAGGCTACTCTTGGTAGTAAAGACCCCAGACACCACCTCACCTCACTTTTTATTCTGCACCTTTGGAGTAACATAATGTAACAAAAACCCAGTGGGCACAGCAGACACCTCCAATAGTTTTATAAACATTATGCAGATGAAGATCCCTCCAGGCAGGGCAGACAGGGGCAATGGAGTAGTTCAGCCTTGAAGCATCACAGCATGTTGGACCACCAGAGTCTTTGTTGTTAGCAGAGGTGAAGGTGAGTTGAGTCCAGAGTCTGTCTGGACCAGGAAGGCCTTATCAATTTTGACCTTCCAATTATTTCTCCCAAAACATGTTTCCAACATACCTCCCTTTCTTTTTATTTTATGTAAGTGTGTTTTTAGGAAAATGCAAGCACACCGAACAATGGCTTTTCCCTACATCAGAACCCCTAATATGCTTTACTAAATTAAATGTCTATAAAGTTCATATATGTGAGGTTATCCCTAACTGTGGTTAGAGGAGAAAGGGCACAGGTATCAATTGACTGCTTGGATCTGAGAAGGGTTGATGTAGAGAAGACAATAGACAGGGAGCCAATTTAATAGCCCTTAAATAAAAACCATATTGTAAATTAGCACTGAATCCTGCTTGGAAATTATGTCTGGTGTATATCATAAAACAAAAATATCTAGCACTTAGTTATTACATGTATGATTAGAGTTTGGCAGTCTTTAGTCAATAATAAGTAAAATAAAAGTTTTTCATACTTGTCCATTGCATGTTTAAAACAAAGTTATAGCGAGACCTATATTAAATATAATTAATCTCTTACTATCTAAAAAGGTCAAACAAGTCTCCTCAGGCAATATCTTGGAACCACACAGACTCAGCTCTTCTGTTAGTTTTGGCCATAAGGATACATCATGGCCTTGCTTGACCATATTGCTTTTTGCAAAAGAATGGGAGATTTTTTTTTTTCACACGAGGTGACATTCCTTTGGCACACTTTTGTAGAATCATAGAGATCTCTTGGAGAAGGTTCTCTCATGTCCTGGATCTGCAGTAGTTGTAGTTGACTTTGGAGGGCCAGGGACAAAATGTTGGCTGCCTTTTTAGCAGTTACCTTTATAGTTCTGCTCCCTTGAATTTTAGCTGTTAAACACCCAGAAGAGAAGATCACAGAGTATCTGCAACTGGAGTATTGAACTCAACTATTAAATCTACCTGCATATATAACATTTAAGAATAAAAACATAGGAGGCTATTACTCTTGATAATCGTGGTTGTTCTAGTGGTTGAGTCACTGTATGTTAGTAGAAAGGGGGCTTAACTAAAGAAATGTACACAATATTATAGCATGACAATTGTGACATTATTCTTGTGATACACTTAAATGTGTCTCTATTATATACTAGCCATTGTTAGATATACTTACTTTCCCCAAAATGTATGGCAAATGTCCAAATCAAAAGATGAATACCATACACACTATTTGCAGACCTATACAATTAGGGAGCATAAATACAAGTAGCACACCAATAAAATAGCAATAACAATTATCACAATTATGTTAATCTTTGTTTCCTTCAATGTAGTTTGGTACCAAGGACATCTTTGTATTAACACTTCCCCCCACTTTTATGAAATTAATATTTTGAAAATGACCAATGTAAACATATCATAATACATTTAGAATTTTACCAATATAAATATTTTAAAAAATTTGTAGACCTTAAACCTTTGATGTGTACGAATGCAATCAATTTGTAATAATGAGACAATATTTGTTAAGATGAGTTTTCATAATGTTGTGAAAGTACAGGTGGTCCCATTAGCGAACAAAGACAATAATAATTCTGTTCTTGGTAGCTGTCCCTCTGTTCACCAAGGGGAGTTCTATTTAGCAGTCTCCAAAACTTCAATATTTTTTTATTCAAAAGGAAGGATTTATTTTTTATAGTTTAGAAAAACCACACTATGGCAATAAGTATTCTGTATGTACCTTATAAAAGTTGTTCAGCTTGGCATCGAAAGGACTCAGGTCACAGACCTTGGGCGCTATTACCAGTGTGGAGGATTTTGGTCCACTGTCTAGTCCCCACTCCACCCAGGGATGCATCTATAGGACTCAGGTCGAAGACTCCAGGTGCAATTCTCAGCTCATAGGATTGTGGTCTGCTAGCTGGCCCTCATTGCACCCTGGAGCTGCACTGTGATGACACAGGCTGGAGAGGATCCCGGAGCCCTTTCCTACATCCCTTCACAACAGAGCCATGCTGAGAGACCAAGCAAGATAAAAAACAAGGGAATCTAGATTCTGTTCTGCCATCTACACCTAGATCCCTCTATTTACCTCTTGTTTCTACACCCTCTCCTATCTTTCAGAACCAATACCCAGAATTAAAATACTCTTAGGCTGCCCTATCTCTTCACCTGTACTATTAGAAGAAGGTGTGCAAAGTCTCCAGCGGTCTAACAGCATACAGTTGGCACTGTTTTATATATTCCCTTTTATCCTCTGTAACCCACTGGCATATATGAGGCTCTCAAGTCTAGGTGATCCTTATAAAACTGCTAAGCCTACTTCATTCTCTTTCTGTCTCCTTACCTCCCTGATTCCCCAGTGACCTTTTATTCCCAAAGGGTTCTGGGGGTCCATTTACAATCTACATGTTGCATACACATTGCTGATTAATTCTAAATGTTGTCATATGGACATAGAGGTCACTCATGATCTCAAATTATTCAGAATAGAAGTTAACAAAACTTTTCACCTTATTTACTGTATTTAATACTGATATTGGCACTGACTGTATTTTGGTAACAAAGTTGATGTAATTGTTCTGTTCAAATACCTCCCATGATGTGTCAGAACTGAGAACTCTCAAGGGTCCTTACAGATTCAAGGAGGACTACCCAGGAAGGTGCCACTTCCAAAGGACCCACATAATAGAAAGGAGAACTGAAAAAAACACTGCCATGTCATTAGGGAAGGAATTAAACTAATAGCATTAGTAAAAACAAAAGAGTTGAAATGAGAAAATATACAAAAACAAAAACAGAAACAAAGATCACACCACAGGAAAAATCAGAGAAAAGGGAAATAGAGCAAAGTGAAATTCAAACACCAGGACGCTTTGAGATGGTAAATAAAGCAGATCTAATAAAATGGAAATCAGAACTCATCTCTGAGATCAAAACACAGATACTCTCCAGAGTAAAAGACATCACTAAAGAAGAAATCAGTGAGATGATAGAATCCAAGATAGCAGAAACAAAGAAACCTTTTAAACAGCTTCAAGCAGAGCTTCAGGTGATGATGGAGAGTGAAAGCTTGCAAAGTAGGATGAATGAACCAGAGAACCGAATCTCAGACCTAGAGGACAGCATAGCAGCCAATGAGCGGGAAAGATATAATCTATGGAAAAGAGCAAGGGACCATGAGAAATCAATTCAACAGCTTCTAGATGACATTGGATTATGCGGAGAGCTAGTGGGGTTGTACTCTCCATCCAGAATGGAGGCATTGGCTGAATTCAGCATTGTGGCTAGGGTTAGGGTTAGGATTTGTGACAGTGGTACTGTCATTTTGACTATTCCTGTGGATTGGGCTTCCCAAACTATAGTGAGGATGAAGGGTACTGTCAGGATTGGAGTTAGCATTAGTGCATTGAGCATATACACTAATATAGGGCCTCATGTGTCAGGGAGATTTTGGGCTCAGGTCAAGGACTGGGAGTTGTGACTCTGCGGGAGTGACACATTTCTCTACTTCACAGCCAAATATACGGTAATAGCCACAATTCTCTTTCTTGATCAATAGGTTTTGAAATGTCCTGTGTGTTAGGCCTCAGGTACCTGCAGGCTCTTGCCCTTGGGTTAGGCTGCCAGTCAGAATTCAGAAAAAAACAAGTCCAAGTGTTCTTTTGGCAATTCCTGGGCTTTTGTCATGCAGTTGTCTTGTCAGGGGCCCTGTTTGGAGAAAGAATGTGCAGAGTGTATGATGGAGGTAGAGTGGGGTTGAGAGTGTAAGGGTGTAAGGGGGGTAGGTTTCAGATTGAAATCGAGAATGGTGTCACTGTGTATTCAGCATCAGTTTGCCAAGGAATGGTGAGAAGTATCGCTTGGATTATGCTTAGAGCTAGTGGGGTTGTATTTCTCCCTCCAGAATGAAGGCATTTGCTGAATTCAGTATTGTGGCTAAGGTTAAGGTTAGGATTCGTGAGAGTAGTACTGTCATTTTGACTATTCCTGTGGATTGGGCTTCCCAAAATATAGGGAGGATGAAGGATACTGTCAGGATTGGAGTTAGCATTAGTGCGTTGTGCATATACCCTAATATAGGGCTTCATGTGTCAGGGAGATTGTGGACTCAGGCCAAGGATTGGGATTTGTGACTCTGTGGGAGTGACACACTTCTGTATTTCACAGCCAAATATACGGTAATAGCCACAATTCTCTTTCTTGATCAATAGGTTTTGAAATGTCCTGTGTGTTAGGCCTCGGTTGCTGCAGGCTCTTGCCCTTGGGTTAGGCTGCCAGTCAGAATTCAGAAAAAAAAGTCCAAGTGTTCTTTTGGGGATTCCTGGGCATTTGTCATGCAGTTGTCTTGTCAGAGGCCCTGTTTGGAGGAAGAATATGCAGAGTGTATGATGGAGGTAGAGTGGGGTTGAGAGTGTAAGGGTGAAAGAGGGGGGTAGGGTTCAGATTGAAATCGAGAATGGTGTCACTGTGGATTTTCCTGCATATCCAGCATCAGTTTGCCAAGGAATGGTGAGGAGTATCGCTTGGATTATGCTTAGAGCTAGTGGGGTTGTATTTCTCCCACCAGAATGAAGGCATTTGATGAATTCAGCATTGAGGCTAGGTTTGGGGTTAAGATTCGTGACAGTGGTACTGTCATTTTGACTATTTGTGTGGATTGGGCTTCAAAAAACTATAGTGAGTATGAAGGGTACTCTCAGGATTGGAGTTAGCATTAGTGCGTAGTGCATTTACCCTGATATAGGGCTTCATGCATCAGGGATATTGTGGGCTCAGGCCCAGGACTGTGAGTTGTGACTCTGTGGGAGTGACATACATCTGTATTTAAGTGCCAAATATATGGTAATAGCCACGATTCTCTTTCTTGATCAACAGTTTTTGAAATGTCCTTTGTGTTAGGCCTCAGGTACCTGCAGGCTCTTGCCCTTGGATTTGGCTGCCAGTCAGAATTCAGAAAAACACAAGTCCAAGTGCTGTTTTGGTGATCCTGTCCTTTTGTCATGCAGTTCTCTTGACAGTGGTGCAGATAGGGGGACTAATATGCAGAGTGTATGATGGAGGTAGAGTGGGGTTGAATGTGTAAGGTTGAAAGGCGGGGTAGGGTTCAGATTGAGATTGAGAATGGTGTCACTGTGGATTTTGTTGCGTATTCAGCATCAGTTATCCAAGAAATGGTGAGGAGTATAGCTCGGATTATGCTGAGAGCTAGTGGGTTTGTATCTCTCCCTCCAGAATTGAGGCATTTGCTGAATTCAGCTTTGTGGCTAGGGTTAGGGTTAGGATTCATGAGAGAGGTACTGCCATTTTGACTATTCCTATGTATTGAGCTTCCCAAACAATAGTGTGGATGAAGGGAACTGTCAGGATTGGACTGAGCATTAGTGCGTTTTGCATATACCCTCATAGGGTCTTCATGTCTGATAGAGATTGAGGGCTCAGTCCAAGGACTGGGAGCTGTGACTCTGTGGGGGTGACACACTTCTGTATTTCACTGCCAAATATATTTTAATAGCCATGATTCTCTTTCTTAATCAACAGGTTTTGAAATGTCCTGTGTGTTAGGCCTCAGCTACCTACAAGCTCTTGCCCTTGGGTTAGGCTGCAAGTCAGGATTCAGAAAAACCCAAGTTCAAGGTTGTTTTGGCCATTCCTGTGCATTTGGCATGAAGTTCTCTTGTCATTGGGGCGGATCAGAGGAAGAATATGCAGAATGATTTTTGAGGTAGACTGTGGTTGAGAGTGTAGGTTGAAAGGCGGGCTAGGGTACTGATTGAGATCAAGATTGGTGTCACTGTGGGTTTTCTTGCATATTCAGCATCTGTTTGCCAAGGAATGGCGAGGATTATAGCTCAGTTTATGCTGAGACCTAGTGGTGTTGTACCTCTCCCTCCAGAATGGAGGCATTTGCTGAATTCAACATTGTGACTAGGATTAGGGTTAGAATTCGTGAGAGATGTACTATTCCTGTGGATTGGATTTCCCAAACTATAGTGAAGATAAAGGGTACTGTCAGGATTGGAGTTCGCATTAGTGTGTTGTGCATATACCCTGATATAGCTCTTCTTGCATCAGGGAGATTGTGGGGTGAGGTGAAGGACTGGGATTTGTGTCTCTGTGGGAGTGATACACTTCTGCATTTCACTGTAAAATATATGGAAATAGCCACAGTTCTCTTTCTTGATCAACAGGTTTTGAAATGTTCTGTGTGTTAGGCCTAAGGTACCTGCATTCTCTTGCCCTTCGGTTAGCCTAGCAGTCAGAATTAAGAAAACCAGAAGTCCAACTTTCGTTTTGGCGATTCCTTTACATTTGTGATGCAGTTCTATTGTCTGTGGCATGGTTCGGAGGAAGAATTTGCAGAGTGTATGATGGAGGTGGAGTGGGGTTGAGAGTGTAAGGTTGAATGGCCGGGTAGGTTCAGATTGAGACCGACACTAGTATCAATTTGGATTTTCTTGTGTATTCAGTATCAGTTTGCCAAGGAATGGTGAGGAGGATAGCTTGGATTATGCTGAGAGCTAGTGGGGTTGTAGCTCTCCCTCCAGAAAGGAGGCATTTGCTGAATTTATCATTGTGGCTAGTGTTACGGTTAGGATTTGTGAGAGTGGTACTGTCATTTTGACTGTTCCTGTGGATTGGGCTTCCCAAACTACAGTGAGGATGAAGGGTACTGACAGGATTGCAGATAGCATTAGTGTGTTGTCCATATATGCTAATATAGGGCTCCATGTGCCAGGGAGATTGTGGGCTCAGTCCAAGGACTGGGAGTTGTGACTCTGTGGGAGTGACAAACTTCTGTATTTCACTGCAAAGTATATGGTAATAGTCACGATTCTCTTTCTTGATCAAAAGGGTTTGAAATGTCCTGTGTGTTAGGCTTCAGATACTTGCACTATCTTGCCATTGGGGTAGGCTGCCAGTCCGATTTAAGAAAACCACAAGTCCAAGTCTTGTTTTGGCGATTCGTATGCATTTGTTATGCAGTTGTCTTGTCATTGGCACGGTTTGGAGCAAGAATATGCAGAGTGTATGATGGAGGTAGAGTGGGGTTGAGAGTGTAAGGTTGAAAGGTGGGGTGGGTTCAGATTGAGATTGAGAATGGTGTCACTGTGGATTTTCTTAAATATTCAGCATCAGTTTGCCAAGGAATGGTGAGGAGAATAGCTCGGATTATGCTGAGAGCTAGTGGAGTTGTACCTCTCTCTCCAGAATCGAGGCTTTTGCTGATTTCAGCATTGTGGCAAGGGTTAGGGTTAGGATTCGTGACAGTGGTGCTGTCATTTTGACTATTCCTGTTGATTGGGCTTCCCAAACTATAGTGAGGATGAAGGGTACTGTCACGATTGGTGTTAGCATTAGTGCATTGTGCATATACCCTGATATAGGTCTTCATGTGTCAGTGAGATTGTGGGCTCAGGGCAAGGACTGGGAGTTGTGACTCTGTGGGAATGACACATTTCTGAATTTCACTGGAAAGTATTTGGTAATAGCCACGATTCTCTTTCTTGATCACAGGTTTTGAAATGTCCTGTGTATTAGGCCTCAGGTACCTGCAGGCTCTTGCCCTTGGTTTAGGCTGCCAGGCAGAATTCAGAAAACCACAAGTCCAAGTGTTGTTTTGGCGATTCCTGTGCATTTTTCTTGCAGTTTTCCTGACTGTGGCACGGTTCGGAATAAGAATATGCAAAGTGTATGATGGAGGGGGAGTGGGGTTGAGAGTGTAAGGTTGAAAGGTGGGCAGGGTTCAGATTGAGATTGAGAATGGTTTCACTGTGGATTATCTTGCGTATTCAGCATCAGTTTGCCAAGGAATGTTGAGCAGTATATCTTGGATTATGCTGAGACCTAGTGGGGTTGTACCTCTCCCACCTGAATCGAGGCATTTGCTGTTTTTAGCATTGTGGCTAGGGTTAGTGTTAGGATTCGTGAGAATGGTACTGTCATTTTAACTATTCCTGTGGATTGGGCTTCCAAAACTATAGTGAGGATGAAGGGTACAGTCAGGATTGGAGTTAGCATTAGTACGTTGTGCATATAAACTGATATAGGCCTTCATGTGTCAGGGAGATTGTGGGCTCAAGCCAAGGACTGGGAGTTGTGACTCTTTGGGAGTGACACACTTCTTTATTTCACTGGCAAATATATGGTAATAGCCACGATTCTCTTTCTTGATCCACAGGTTTTGAAATGTCCTGTGTGTTAGGCCTCAGGTACCCGCAGGCTCTTACCCTTGGGTTAGGCTGCCAGTCAGAATTCAGAAAAACACAAGTTCAAGTTTTGTTTTGGCGATTCTTGTGCATTCGTCATGCAGTTCTCTTGTCAGTGGGGTGGATCAGAGGAAGAATATGCAGAGCGTATGAAGGAGGTAGAGTGGGGTTGAGAGTTTAAAGTTGAAAGGCGGGGGAGGGCTCAGACTGACATCAGGAATGGTTTCACTGTGCATTATCTTGAGTATTCCGCATCAGTTTGGCAAGGAATGGTGAGCAGTATAGCTTGGATTATGCTGAGTTAGTGGGGTTGTACCTCGCCCTCCAGAATGGAGGCATTTGCTGAATTCAGCATTGTGGCTAGGATTAGAGTTAGGATTCGTGAGAATGGTACTGTCACTTTGACTACTCCTGTGTATTGGGCTTCCCAAACTATAGTTCTTATGAAGTTTACTGTGAGGATTGGAGTTAGCATTAGTGCGTTGTGCATAAACCCTCATATAGGGCTTCATGCATCAGGGAGATTGTGGGCTCAAGCCAAGGACTGGGAGTTGTGACTCTGTGGTAGTGACACACTTGTCTATTTCACTGCCAAATATATGGTAATAGCCACGATTCTCTTTCTTGAACAACAGGTTTTGAAATGTCCTGTGTGTTAGTCCTCAGATACCTGCAGGCTCTTGCCCTTGGGTTAGGCTGCCAGTCAGAACTGAGAAATCACAACTCCAAGTGTCATTTTGGCAATGCCTGTGCATTTGTCATGCAGTTGTCTTGTCCGTGGCCCATTTCGGAGGAAGAATATGCAGATTGTATGATGGAGGTAGAGTTGGGTTGAGAGTATAAGGTTGAAAGCATGGTAGCATTCAGATTGTGTTCGATAATGATGTCACTGTGGATTTTGGTGCATGATCTGCATCAGTTTGCCAAGGAATGTTGAGGAGAATAGGTTGGACTATGCTGAAAGCTAGTGGTGTTGTACGTCTCCCTCCAGAATGGAGGCATTTGCTGAATTCAGCATTGTGGCTCGGGTTAGGGTTAGGACTTTTGAGAGTAGTACTGTCATTTTCAGTATTCCTGAGGATTCTGCTTCCCAAACTATAGTGAAGATGTAGTGTACTGTCTGGATTGGAGTTAGCATTAGTGCGTTGTGCATATACCCTAATGTAGGGCATCATGTGTCAGGGAGTCAGTGGGCTTAGGCCAAGGACTGGGAGTTGTGACTCTGTGGAATTGACAAATTTCTGTATTTCACTGCAAATATATGGTAATAGCCACGATTCTCTTTCTTAATCAACAGGTTTTGAAATGTCCTGTGTGTTAGGCCTCAGGTGCACGCAGGTTCTTACCCTTGGGTTAGGCTGCCAGTCAGAATTCAGAAAAACACAAGTCCAAGTTTTGTTTTGGCGATTCTTGTGCATTCGTCATGCAGTTCTCTTGTCAGTGGGGCATATCAGAGGAAGAATATGCAGAGAGTATGAAGGTGGTAGAGTGGGGTTGAGAGTGTAGGTTGAAAGGTGGGATAGGGTACAGATTGAGATCGAGAATGGTGCCACTGTGCATTTTCTCGCGTATTCAGCATCAATTTGCCAAGGAATGGTGAGGAGGATAGCTTGGATTATGGTGAGATCTAGTGAGGTTGTAGCTCTCCCTCCAGAATGGAGGCATTTTCTGAATTCAGCATTGTGGCTAGGATTAGGGTTATGATTCGTGAGAGTGGTACTGTCATGTTGACTATTCCTCTGGATTGGGCTTCCCAAACTATAGTGAGGATGAAGGGTACTGTCAGGATTGCAGTTAGCTTTAGTGTGTTGTGCATATACCCTAATATGAGGCTTCATGTGTCAGCGAGATTGTGGGCTCAGGCTAAGGACTCGGAGTTGTGACTCTGTGGGAGTGACACACTTCTTTATTTCACTGCCAAGTATATGGTAATAGCCACAATTCTCTTTCTTGATAAACAGGTTTTGAAATGTCCTGTGTGTTAGGCTTCAGGTACCTGCAGTATCTTGCCCTTGGTTAGGGTGCCAGTACCAGAATTTAGAAAACAAGTCCAAGGTTAGTTTTGGTGATTCCTTTTCATTTGACATGCAGTTGTCTTGTCAGATTCACGAATCGAAGGAAGAATATGCAGTGTATGATGGAGGTAGAGTTGTGTTGAGAATGTAAGGTTGAAAGGCGGTGTAGGGTTCAGATTGAGATCAAGAATGGTGTCACTGTAGATTTCCTTTCATATTCAGCATCAGTTTGCCACAGAATGGTGAGGAGTATAGCTTGGATTATGCTGAGAGCTACTGGGTTTGTACCTCTCTCTCCAGAATGGAGGCTTTTTCTGAGTTCAGCATTGTGGCAAGTGTTAGGTTTAGGATTCGTGACAGTGGTACTGTCATTTTGACTATTCCTGTGGATTGGGCCTCCTAAACCATAGTGAGGCTGAAGGATACTGTCAGGATTGGAGTTAACATTAGTGCGTTGTGCATATACCCTGATATGCGGCTTCATGCGTCAGGGAGATTGTGGGATTCGACCAAGGACTGGGAGTTGTGACTCTGTGGGAGTAACAAACGTCTGAATTTCACTGGAAAATATATACTAATAGCCATGATTCTCTTTCTTGATCATAGGTTTTGAAATGTCCTGTGTGTTAGGCCTCAGGTACCTGCAGGCTCTTGCCCTTGGATTAGGCTGCCAGTCAGAATTTAGAAAAACACAAGTCCAAGTGTGGTTTTGGCAATTCCTGTGCATTTTTCACGGAGTTGTCCTAACAGTGGCACATTTCGGAGGAAGAATATGCAAAGTGTATGATGGAGGTAGATTGGGCTTAGGAGTGTAAGGTTTAAAAGCAGTGTAGGGTTCAGATTGAGATCGAGAAATGGTTTCAGAGTGGATTATCTTGTGTATTCAGCATCAGTTTGACAAGGAATGGTGAGCAGTATACCTTGGATTCTGTTGAGAGCAAGTGGGGTTGTTCCTCTCCCACCCGAATCAAGGCATTAGCTGAATTTCGCATTGTGGCAAGGGTAGGGTTAGGATTCGTGAGAATGGTACTGTCATTTTGACTATTGCGGTGCATTGTGGCAAGGGTAGGGTTAGGATTCATGAGAATGGTACTGTCATTTTGACTATTGGGTGGATTGGGCTTCCAAAACCATAGTGAGAATGAAGGGTACAGTCAGGATTGGAGTTGGCATTAGTACGTTCTGGATGTACCCTAAATAGGCCTTCATGTGTCAGGTAGATTGTCGGCTCAGGCCAAGGACTGGAAGTTGTGACGCTTTGGGAGTGACACTCTTCTCTATTTCACAGCCAAATATATGGTAATAGCCACAATTCTCTTTGTTGATCAACAGGTTTTGCAATGTCCTGTGTGTTAGGCCCCAGGTACCTGCAGGCTCTTGCCCTTGATTTAGGGCAAGTCAGACTTAGGATGCCAGTCAGAATTCAGAAAACCACATGTCCAAGTGTTGTTTTTGTGATTCCTGTGCATTTGTCCTGCAGTTGTCTTGTCAGTGGCTCAGTCAGGAGGAAGAATATGCAGAGTGTACGACGGAGGTAGAGTGGGGTTGAGAGTGTGAGGTTGAAAGGTGGGGTAGGGTTCAGATTGACATCAGGAATGGTGTCACTGTGGATTTTCTTGTGTATTCAGCATCAGTTTGCCAAGGAATATTGAGCAGTATAGCTGAGATACTGCCGAGAGGTAGTGGGGTTTTACATCTCCCTTCAGAAGGGAGTCAGTTGCTGAATTCACCATTGTGGTTAGGATTAGGGTTAGGATTCCAGAGAGTTTAACTATCATTTTGACCATTCCTGTGGATTGGGCTTCCCAAACTATAGTGAGGATGATGGCTACTCTCAGGATTTGAGGTAGCATTAGTGTGTTCTGCATATACCCAAACATAGGGCTTCATGTGTCAGGGAGATTGTGGGCTAGCACCAAGGACTGGGAATTGTGACTCTGTGGGAGTGACACATTTCGGTATGCCAATGCCAAATATACGGTAATAGCCACGATTCTTTTTCTTGATCAACAGGTTTTGAAATGTGCTCTTTGTTAGGCCTCAGGTACCTGCAAGCTCTTTTGCTTGGATTTGGTTGCTAGTCAGAAGTCAGAAGTACTGAATTACACGTGTTTTAATTTTGTGATTACTGTGCACTTGTCATGTGGTTCTCTTGATAGTGGTGCTGATCGGCGGAGGCAAGTGCAGGGTGTATGATGGAGGTAGAGTTGGGTTGAGAGTGTAAGGTTGAAAGGTGGTGTGGGCTTCAGATTGAGATCGAGAATGTTGTCACTGTGGATTTTCTTGCATATTGAGCATCAGTTTGCCAAGGAATGGTGAGGAGAATAGTTCGGATTATGCTGAGAGCTACTGGGGTTGTACCTCTCCCTCTAGAATGGAGGCATTTGCTGAATTCAACATTGTGCCTAGGGCTAGGGTTAGGATTTTTGAGAGTGGTATTGTCATTTTGACTACTCCTCTGCATTGGGCTTCCCAAATTCTAGTGTGGATGAAGGGTACTGTCAAGAATGGAGTTAGCATTAGTGCATTGTGCATATACCCTGATAAGGGGCTTCATGCAACAGGGACATTGTGGGATTAGACCAAGGATTGGGAGTTGTGACTCTGTGGTAGTGATACACTTCTGAATTTCACTGCAAAGTATGTGGTAATAGCCACGATTTTCTTTCTTCATCAACAGGTTTTGAAATGTGCTGTGTGTTAGGCCTCTGGTTCCTGCAGGCTCTTGCCCTTATTTTACGCTGACAGTCAGAATTCAGAAAACCACAAGTCCAAGTGTTGTTTTGGTGATTGCTGTGCATTTGTCCTGCAGTTGTCTTGTCAGTGGCACGGTTAGGAGGAAGAATATGCAGAGTGTATGATGGAGGTAGAGTGTGGTTGAGAGTGTAAGGTTGAAAGGCGGGGTAGGGTTCAGATTGACATCAGGAATGGTGTCACTGTGGATTTTCTTGTGTATTCAGCATCGTTTTGTCAAGGAATATTGAACAGTATAGCTGAGATCCTGCTGAGAGCTAGTGGGGTTTTACATCTCCCTTCAGAAGGGAGTCAGTTGCTGAATTCAGCATTGTGGCTAGAGTTAGGGTTAGGATTCTTGAGAGTGGTACTGTCATTTTGACTATTCCTATGGATTGGGATTCCCAAAGTCTAGTGAGGATTAAAGCTACTCTCAGGATTTGAGGTAGCATTAGTGCGTTCTTCATATACCCAATCATAAGTTTTCATGTGTCAGGGAGATTGTGGGCTAGAGCCAAGGACTGGGAGTTGTGACTCTGTGGGAGTGACACACTTCTGTATTTCAATGCCAAATATACGGTAATAGCCACAATTCTCTTTCTTGATCAACAGGTTTTGAAATGTCCTCTTTGGTCGGCCTCAGGTACCTGCAAGCTCTTTCCCTTGTATTTCGCTGCCACTCAGAACTCAGAAATACACAATTACAAGTGTTTTTTTTTGTGTGTGTGTGTGATTACTGTGCATTTGTCATGCAATTTACTTGATAGTGGTGCTGATCGGCGGTGGAAAATGCGGGGTGTATGATGGAGTTATAGTTGGGTTGAGAGTGTAAGGTGGAAAGGCGGGGTAGGCTTCAGATTGAGATCGAGAATGTTGTCACTGTGCATTTTCTTGCGTATTGCACATCAGTTTGCCAAGCAATGGTTAGGAGTATAGCTGGGTTTATGCTGAGAGCTAGTGGGTTTGTACCTCTCCCTCCATAATGGAGGCATTTACTGAATTCAACATTGTGGCTATGATTAGGGTTAGATTTAGTGAAAGATGAACTTTCATTTTGTCTATTACTTTGGATTGGGCTTCCCAACTATAGTAAGGATTTAAGGTACTCTCAGGAGTGGTGTTAGCATTAGTGCATTGTGCATAAACCCTGATATAGGGCTTCATGCGTCAGGGAGATTTGGGGTAAGACCAAGGACTGGGAGTTGTAAATCTGTGGGAATGATACACTCCTATATTTCACTGTAAAATATATGGTAATAGCAAAATTTCTCCTTCTCGATAAACCAGTTTTTAAATGTGCTGTGCGTTAGGCCTCATGTACCTTCAAGCTCTTGCCCTATGGTTATGCTGGCAGTCAGAATTGAGAAAACCCCAAGTCCAAGTGTTGTTTTGGTGATTCCTGTGCATTTGTCATGCAGTTGTCTTGTCTGCGGCATGGTTCGGACGAAGAATTTGCAGGTAGTATGATGGAGGTAGTGTTGGGTTGAGAGTGTAAGGTTGATTGGCAGGGTAGTGTCCAGATTGAGATCGAGAACGGTGTCAGTGTGGATTTTCTTGCATATTCAGCATCAGTTTTCCTAGAAATGTCGAGGAGGATAGCTTGGATTATGGTGAGAGCTGGTAGGTTTGCATCTCTCCCTGCAGAATGTAGGCATTTGCTGAATTCAGCATTGAGGCCAGGTTTGGGGTTAGGATTTGGGACAGTGGTACTTTCATTTTGACTATTTATGTGGATTGGGCTTCAAAAAACTATAGTGAGTATGAAGGGTACTCTTAGGACTGGAGTTAGCATTAGTGCATTGTGCATTTACCCTGATATAGGGCTTCTTGTGTCAGGGAGGTTGTGGGCTCAGGCCAAGGACTGTGAGTTGTGACTCTGTGGGAGTGACATACTTCTGTATTTAAGTGCCAAATATATGGTAATAGCTACGCATCTCTTTCTTGATCAACAGTTTTTGAAATGTCCTTTGTGTTAGGCCTCAGGTACCTGCAGGCTCTTGCCCTTGGATTTGGCTGCCAGTCAGAATTCAGAAAAACACAAGTCCAAGTGCTGTTTTGGTGTTCAAGTCCTTTTGTCATGCAGTTCTCTTGACAGTGGCGTGGATAGGGGGACGAATACACAGAGTGTATGATGGAGGTGGAGTGGGGTTGAGAGTGTAAGGTTGAAAGGCGGGGTAGGGTTCAGATTGAGATACAGAATGGTGTCACTATGGATTTTGTTGCGTATTCAGCATCAGTTATCCAAGAAATGGTGAGGAGTATAGCTCGGATTATGCTGAGAACTAGTGGGTTTGTATCTCTCTCTCCAGAATGGAGGCATTTGCTGAATTCAGTTTTGTGGCTAAGGTTAGGGTTAGGATTCATGAGAGAGGTGCTGTCATTTTGACTATTCCTATGGATTGAGCTTCAAAAACAATAGTGTGGATGAAGGGAACTGTCAGGATTGGACTGAGCATTAGTATGTTTTGCATATACCCTCATATGAGCTTCATGTGTGATAGAGATTGAGGGCTCAGTCCAAGGATTGGGAGTTGTGACTCTGTTGGGGTGACACACTTCTGTATTTCACTGCCAAATATATTTTAATAGCCACGATTCTCTTTCTTAATCAACAGGTTTTGAAATGTCCTGTGTGTTAGGCCTCAGGTACGTATAAGCTCTTGCCCTTGGGTTAGGCTTCAAGTCAGGATTCAGAAAAACCCAAGTTCAAGTGTTGTTTTGGCGATTTCTGTGCATTTGGCATGCAGCTCTCTTGTCAGTGGGCCGGATTAGAGGAAGAATATGCAGAATAATTTTTGAGGTAGACTGTGGTTGAGAGTGTAGGTTGAAAGGCGGGGTAGGGTACAGATTGAGATCAAGAATGTTGTCACTGTGGATTTTCTTGTGTATTCAGCATCAGTTTGCCAAGGATTATTGAGCCGTTTAGCTCAGATACTGCTGAAAGCTGATGGGGTTTTACAGCTCGCTCCAGAAGGGATTCATTTGCTGATTTCAGCATTGTGGCTAGGGTTAGGGTTAGGATTCCTGATAGTGGTGCTGATCGGCAGAGGAAAATGCAGGGTGTACGATGGAGGTAGAGTTGGGTTGAGAGTGTAAGGTGGAAAGGCTGGGTAGGCTTCAGATTGAGATTGAGAATCTTGTCACTGTGGCTTTTCTTGTGTATTGCGCATCAGTTTGCCAAGGAATGTTTAGGGGTATAGCTGGGTTTATGCTGAGAGCTAGTGGGTTTGTACCTCTCCCTCCATAATGGAGGCATTTGCTGAATTCAACACTGTGGCTATGATTAGGGTTAGATTTAGTGAAAGATGTACTGCCATTTTGTCTATTCCTTTGGATTGGGGTTCCCAAACTATAGTAAGGATTTAGGGTACTCTCCGGAGTGGTGTTAGCATTAGTGCATTGTGCATAAACTCTGATATAGGGCTTTATGCATCAGGGAGATTTGGGGTAAGACCAAGGACTGGGAGTTGTAAATCTGTGGGAATGATACACTCCTATATTTCACTGTAAAATATATGGTAATAGCAATATTTCTCTTTCTTGATCAACCGGTTTTTAAATGTCCTGTGTGTTAGGCCTCTTGTACCTTCAAGCTCTTGCCCTACGGTTATGCTGGCAGTCAGAATTAAGAAAACCCGAAGTCCAAGTGTTGTTTTGGTGATTCCTGTGCATTTGTCATGCAGTTGTCTTGTCTGCGGCATGGTTCGGATGAAGAATTTGCAGGTAGTATGATGGAGGTAGTGTTGGGTTGAGAGTGTAAGGTTGATTAGTGGGGTAGTGTTCAGATGGAGATCGAGAATGGTGTCAGTGTGGATTTTCTTGCATATTCAGCATCAGTTTGCCTAGAAATGTCGAGGAGGATAGCTTGGATTATGGTGAGAGCTAGTATGTTAGTATCTCTCCCTGCAGAATGTAGGCATTTGCTGAATTCAGCATTGAGGCCAAGTTTGGTTTATGATTCGTGTCAGTGGTACTTTCATTTTGACTATTTATGTGGATTGGGCTTCAAAAAACTATAGTGAATATGAAGCGTACTCTCAGGACTGGATTTAGCATTAGTGCATTGTGCATTTACCCTGATATAGGGCTTCTTGTGTCAGGGAGATTGTGGGCTCAGGCCAAGGACTGTTGTGACTCTGTGGGACTGGCATACGTCTGTATTTAAGTGCCAAATATATGGTAATAGCCACGATTGTCTTTCTTGATCAACAGTTTTTGAAATGTCCTTTGTGTTAGGCCTCAGGTACCTGCAGGTTCTTGCCCTTGGATTTGGCTGCCAGTCAGAATTCAGAAAAACACAAGTCCAAGTGCTGTTTTGGTGATCCTGTCCTTTTGTCATGCAGTTCTCTTGACAGTGGCGTGGTAAGGGGGGACGAATGTACAGAGTGTATGATGGAGGTAGAGTGGGGTTGAGCGTGTAAGGTTGAAAGGCGGGGTAGGGTTCAGATTGAGATACAGAGTGGTGTCACTATGGATTTTTTTGTGTATTCAGCATCACTTAGTCAAGAAATGGTGAGGAGTATAGCTCGGATTATGTTGACAGCTAGTGGTTTGTATCTCTCTCTCCAGAATGGAGGCATTTGCTGAATTCAGTTTTGTGGCTAGGTTTAGTGTTAGGATTCATGAGAGAGGTACTGTCATTTTGACTATTCCTATGGACTGAGCTTCCAAAACAATAGTGTGGATGAAGGGAACTGTCAGGATTTCACTGAGCATTAGTGCGTTTTGCATATACCCTCATATGAGCTTCATGTGTGATAGAGATTGAGGGCTCAGCCCAAGGACTGGGAGTTGTGACTCTGTGGGGGTGACACACTTCTGTATTTCACTGCCAAACATATTTTAATAGCCATGATTCTCTTTCTTAGTCAACAGGTTTTGAAATGTCCTGTGCGGTAAGCCTCAGGTACCTACAAGCTCTTGCTCTTGGGTTAGGCTGCAAGTCAGAATTCAGAAAAACCCAAGTTCAAGTGTTGTTTTGGCGATTTCTGTGCATTTGGCATGCAGCTCTCTTGTCAGTGGGGCGGATCAGAGGAAGAATATGCAGAATAATTTTTGAGGTAGACTGTGGTTGAGAGTGTAGTTTGAAAGGCGGTGTAGGGTGCAGATTGAGATCAAGAATGGTGTCACTGTGGATTTTTTTGTGTATTCAGCATCAGTTTGCCAAGGAATATTGAGCAGTATAGCTCAGATACTGCTGAAAGCTAGTGGGGTTTTACAGCTCGCTCCAGAAAGGATTTATTTGCTGATTTCAGCATTGTGGCTAGGGTTAGGGTTAGGATTCTTGAGAGTGCTACTGTCATTTTGACTCTTCCTGTGGATTGGGATTCCAAAACTATAGTGAGGATTAAGGCTACTCTCAGGATTTGAGTTAGCATTAGTGAGTTCTGCATATACCCAATTATAGGGCTTCATGTGTCAGGGAGATTGTGGGCTAGGGCCAAGGACTGGAGTTGGGGCTCTGTGAGAGTGACACTCTTCTGTATTTCAATGCCAAATATATGGTAATAGCCACGATTCTCTTTCTTGATCAACTGGTTTTGAAATATCCTGTGTGTTATGTTTCGGTTACCTGCAAGCTCGGTCGCTTGGTTTTGGCTGCCAGTGAAATCTCAGAAATACACAATTAATAGTGCTTGTGTGTGTGTGTGTGTTTGTGTGTGTGATTACTGTGCATTTGTCATGCAGTTCTCTTGATAGTCTTGCTGATCGGCGGAGGCACGTGCAGGGTGTATGATGGAGATAGAGTTGGGTTGAGAGTGTAAGGTTGAAAGGCGGGGTAGGCTTCAGATTGAGTTTGAGAATATTGTCACTGTGAATTTTCTTGCGTATCGAGCATCAGTGTGCCAAGGAATGGTGAGGAGAATAGCTCGGATTATGCTGAGAGCTACTGCAGTTGTGCCTCTTCCTCTAGAATGGAGACATTTGTTAAATTCATCATTTTGCCTAGGGTTAGGGTTAGGATTCGTGAGAGTGGTTCTGTTATTTTGACTACTCCTCTGGATTGGGATTCCCAAACTCTAGTGTGGATGAAGGGTACTGTCAGGACTGGAGTTAGCATTAGTGTGCTGTGCCTATACCCTGATCTGGGGCTTCATGCATCAGGGAAATTGTGGGATTAGACCACGACTGTGAGTTGTGACTCTGTGGTAGTGACACACTTCTGAATTTCACTGGAAAATATATGGTAATAGCCACGATTCTTTTTCTTCATCAACAGGTTTTGAAATGTGCTGTGTGTTAGGCTGCAGGTACCTGCAGGCTCTTGCCCTTGTTTTATGCTGCCAGTCAGAATTCAGAAAACCACAAGTCCAAGGGTTCTTTTGATGATTCCTGTGCATTTGTCCTGCAGTTGTCTTGTCAGTGGCACGGTTAGGAGGAAGAATATGCAGAGTGTATGATGGTGGTAGAGTCGGGTTGAGAGTGTAAGGTTGAAAGGCGGGGTAGGGTTCAGATTGACATCAGGAATGGTGTCACTGTGGATTTTCTTGTGTATTCAGCATCAGTTTGCCAAGGAATATTGAACAGTATAGCTGAGATCCTGCTGAGAGCTAGTGGGGTTTTACATCTCCCTTCAGAAGGGAGTCAGTTGAAGAATTCAGCATTGTGGCTAGGGTGAGGGTTAGGATTCCAGAGAGTGGTACTGTCATTTTGACTATTCCTGTGGATTAGGCTTCCCAAACTGTAGTGAGGATGTAGGCTACTCTCAGGATTTGAGGTAGCATTAGTGCGTTTTGCATATACCTAAACATAGGGCTTCATGTGTCAGGGAGATTCTGGGCTAGGGCCAAGGACAGGGAGTTGTAACTCTTTGGCAGTGACACACTTCTGTATTTGAATGCCGAATATACAGTAACAGCCACGATTCTCTTTCTTGATCAACAGGTTTTTAAATGTCCTGTTTCTTAGGCCTTAGGTACCTGCAAGCTCTTTCGCTTGGATTTGGCTGCCACTCAGAACTCAGAAATACACATTTTCAAGTGTTTGTGTGTGTGTGTGTGTGTGATTACTGTGCATTTGTACTATAGTTGTCTTGTCAGCGGCACGGTTAGGAAGAAGAATATTCAGAGTTTATGATAGAAGTATAGTGGGGTTGAGAGTGTAAGGTTGAAATGCGGGGTAGGGTTCAGATTGACATCAGGAATGGTGTCACTGTGGATTTTCTTGTGTTTTCAGCATCATTTCTCCAAGGAATATTGAGCAGTATAGCTGAGATCCTGCTGAGAGCTCGTGGGGTTTTACATCTCCCTTCAGAAGGGAGTCAGGTGCTGAAACAGCATGTGGCTAGGGTTAGGATTAGGATTCTTGCGAGTGTCACTGTCATTTTGACTATTCCTGTGGATTGGTCTTCCCAAACTGTAGTGAGGATGAAGGCTACTCTCAGGATTTGAGGTAGTATTAATGTGTTCTGCATATACCCAAACATAGGGCTTCATGGGTCAGGGAGATTGTGGGCTAGGGCCAAGGACTGGGAGTAGTGTCTCTTTGGGAGTGACACACTTCTGTATTTCAATGCCAAATATACAGTAACAGCCACGATTCTCTTTCTTGATCAACAGATTTTGAAATGTCCTGTTTGTTAGGCCTCAGGTACCTGCAAGCTCTTTCGCTTGTATTTGGCTGCCACTCAGAAGTCAGAAATACACAATTACAAGTGTTTTTTTTTGTGATTACTGTGCATTTGTCATGCGGTTCTCTTGATAGTGGTGCTGATCGGTGGAGGAAAATGCAGGGTGTATGGTGGAGTAGAGTTGGGTTGACAGTGTAAGGTTGAAAGGCAGGTAGGCTTCAGATTGAGATCGAGAATGTTGTCACTGTTTATTTTCTTGCATATTGCGCATCAGTTTGCCAAGGAATGGTGAGGATTATAGCTCGTTTTATGCTGTGAGCTAGTGGGTTTGTGCCTCTCCTACCATAATGGAGGCATTTGCTGAATTCAACATTGTGGCTATGATTAGGGTTAGATTTAGTGAAGGATGTACTGCCATTTTGTGTATTCCTTTGTATTGGGCGTCCCAAAGTATCGTGAGGATTAACGGTACTCTCAGGAGTGGTGTTAGCATTAGTGCATGTGCGTACACCCTGATATAGGGCTTCATGTGTCAGGGAGATTTGGCTTAAGACCAAGGACTGGGAGTTGTAACTCTGTGGGAATGATACACTTCTATATTTCACTGTAAAATATATGGTAATAGCAAAATTTCTCTTTCTTGATCAACCGGTTTTTAAATGTCCTGTGAGTTAGGCCTCATGTACCTGAAAGCTCTTGCCCTACGGTTATGCTGGCAGTCAGAATTAAGATAACCACAAGTCCAAGTGTAGCTTTGGTGATTCCTGTGCATTTGTCATGCAGTTGTCTTGTCTGCGGCATGTTTCGCATGACGAATTTGCAGGTAGTATGATGGAGGTAGTGTTGGGTTTAGAATGTATGGTTGATTGGCGGGGTAGGGTTCAGATTGAGATCGAGAATGGTGTCAGTGTGGATTTTCTTGCATATTCAGCATCAGTTAGCCAAGAAATGGTGAGGAGTATAGCTTGGATTATGCTGACAGCTAGTGGGTTTGTATCTCTCCCTCCAGAATGGAGGCATTTGCTGCATTCATTTTTGTGGCTAGGGTTAGGGTTAGGATTCATAATAGAGTTACTGTCATTTTGACTTTCCTGTGGATTGAGCTTCCCAAACAATAGTGTGGATGAAGGAAACTGTCAGGATTGGACTGAGCATTAGTGCGTTTTGCATATACCCTCATATGAGCTTCATGTGTGATAGAGATTGAGGGCTCAGTTCAAGGACTGGGAGTTGTGACTCTCTGGGGGTGAAACTCTTCTGTATTTCACTGCCAAATATATTTTAATAGCCAAGATTGTCTTTCTTAATCAACATGTTTTGAAATGTCCTTTGTGTTAGGCCTCAAGTACCTACAAGCTCTTGCCCTTGGGTTAGGCTGCAAGTCAGAATTCAGAAAAAAAAAAAAAAAACAAGTTCAAGTGTTGTTTTGGCGATTTCTGTGCATTTGGCATGCAGCTCTCTTGTCAGTGGGGCGGATCAGAGGAAGAATATGCAGAATAATTTTTGAGGTAGACTTTGGTTGAGAGTGTAGTTTGAAAGGCGGGGTAGGGTACAGGTTGAGATCAAGAATGGTGTTACCGTCGATTTTCTTGCAAATTCAGCATCAGTTTGCCAGGGAATATTGAGCAGTATAGCTCAGATACTGCTGAGAGCTAGTGGGGTTTTACGGCTCGCTCCAGAAGGGATTCATTTGCTGAATTCAGCATTGTGGCTAGGTTTGGGGTAAGGATTCTTCGGAGTGGTACTGTCATTTTGAATATTCCTGTGGATTCGGCTTCCCAAACTATAGTGAGGATTAAGGCTACTCTCAGGATTTGAGGTAGCATTAGTGAATTCTGCATATACCCAAATATAGGGCTTCATGTGTCAGGGAGATTGTGGGCTAGGGCCAAGGCCTGGGAGTTGGGACTCTGTGAGAGTGACACACTTCTGTATTTCAATGCCAAATGTACGGTAATAGCCATGATTCTCTGTCTTGATCAACTGGTTTTGAAATGTCCTGTGTGTTATGTCTCGGGTACCTGCAAGCTCTTTCGCTTGGGTTTGGGTGCCAGTCAGAACTCAGAAATATACAATTACAAGGGTGTGTGTGTGTGTGTGTGTGTGTGTGTGTGTGTGTGTGTGTGATTACTGTGCATTTGTCATGCAGTTCTCTTGATAGTGGTGCTGATCGGCGGAAGCAATTGCAGGGTGTATGATGGAGGTAGATTTGGGTTGAGAGTGTAAGGTTGAAAAGCAGGATAGGCTTCTGGTGGATATCGACAATGTTGTCACTGTGGATTTTCTTGCGTATGGAGCATCTGTTTGTCAAGGAATGTTGAGGAGAATAGGTCGGATTATGCTGAGAGCTACTGGGGTTGTACCTCTCCCTCTAGAATGGAGGCATTTGCTGAATTCAGCATTGTGGCTAGGGTTAGGGTTAGGATTTGTGAGAGTGGTACTGTCATTTTGACTACTCCTGTGGATTGGGCTTCCCAAACTATAGTAAGAATGAAGGGAACTGTCAGGATTGGAGTTAGCATTAGTGAGTTGTGCATATACCCTGATAGGCGGCTTCAAGAGTCAGGGAGATGGTGGAATTACACCAAGGACTGGTAGTTGTTATTCTGTGGTAGTGACACACTTCTGTATTTCACTGGAAAATATACAGTAATAGCCATGATTCTCTTTCTTGATCAACAGGTTTTGAAATGTCCTGTGTGTTAGCTCCCGGTACCTGCCAGCTCTTGCCCTTGTTTTAGGCTGCCAGTCAGAATTCATGAAACCACAAGTCCAAGTGTTGTTTTGCCATTTTCTGTGCATTTGTCCTGCAGTTGTCTTGTCAGTGGCACGGTTCGGAGGAATAATATGCAGAGTGTATGATGGAGGTAAAGTGGGCTGGAGAGTGTAAGTTTGAAAGGCGGGGTAGGGTTCAGATTGACATCAGAAATGGTGTAACTGTGGATTTTCCTGTGTATTCAGCATCAGTTTGCCAAGGAATATTGAGCAGTATAGCTGAGATACTGCTTAGAGCTAGTGGGGTTTTACATCTCCCTTCAGAAGGGAGTCAGTTGCTGAATTGAGTATTGTGGCTAGGGTTAGGGTTAGGATTCTTGAGAGTGGTACGGTCATTTTGACTATTCTTGTGGATTGGGCTTCCCAAACTGTAGTGAGGATGAAGGCTACCCTCAGGATTTGAGGTAGCATTAGTGCGTTCTGCATATACCCTAACATAGGGATTCATGTGTCAGGAAGATTGTGGGCTAGGGCCAATGACTGGGAGTTGGGACTCTGTGGGAGTGACACACTTCTGTATTTCAATGCCAAATAACAACCATGATTCTCTTTCTTGATCAACCATGATTCTCTTTCTTGATCAACAGATTTTGCAATGTCCTGTTTGTTAGGCCTCAGGTACCTGCAAGCTCTTTCACTTTGATTTGGCTGCCAGTCAGAACTCAGAAATACACAATTAGAAGTACTTTTTTTTGTGATTACTGTGCATTTGTCATGCAGCTCTCTTCATAGTTGTGCTGATCGGTGGAGGAAAATGCAGGGTGTATGATGGAGGTAGAGATGGGTTGAGAGTGTAAGGTTGAAAGGCGGTATAGGCTTCAGTTTGAGATCAAGAATGTTGTCACTGTGGATTTTCTTGCGTATTGAGCGTCATTTTGCCAGGAATGATGAGGAGAATAGCTCGGATTATGCTCAGAGCTACTGGGGTTGTACCTCTCCCTCTAGAATGGAGGCATTTGCTGAATTCAGCATTGTGCCTAGGGTTATGGTTAGGATTCGTGAGAGTGGTACTGTCATTTTGACTACTCCTCTGGATTGGGCTTCCCAAATGGTAGTGAGGATGAAGGGTACTGTCAGGATTGGAGTTAGCATTAGTGAGTTGTGCATATACCCTGATATGGGGCTTCATGCATCAGGGAGATTGTGGGATTAGACCAAGGACTGGGAGTTTTGACTCTGTAGTAGGCACACAATTCTATATTTCACTGCAAAATATATGGTAGTAGCCACGATTCTCTTTCTTGTTCAACAGGTTTTGAAATGTGCTGTGTGTTAGGCTGCAGGTTCCTGCAGGCTCTTGCCCTTGTTTTAGGCAGCCAGCCAGAATTCAGAAAACCACAAGTCCACGTGTTGTTTTGGCGATTCCTGTGCATTTGTCCGGCAGTTGTCTTGTCAGTGGCACGGTTAGGAGGAAGAATATGCAGAGTGTATGATGGAGGTAGAGTGGGGTTGAGAGAGTAAGGTTGAATGGTGGGGTGGGGTTCAGATTGACATCAGGAATGGTGTCACTGTGGATTTTCTTCTGTATTCAGCATGATCTTGCCAAGGAATGTTGAACAGTATAGCTGAGATCCTGCTTAGAGCTAGTGGGGTTTTACATCTCCCTTCAGAACTGAGTCAGTTGATGAATTCAGCATTGTGGCTAGGGTGAGGGTTAGGATTCTTGAGAGTGGTACTGTCATTTTGAATATTCATGTGGATTGGGCTTCCTAAACTATAGTGAGGATTAAGGCTACTCTCAGGATTTGAGGTAGCATTAGTGAATTGTGCATATACCGAAATATAGGGCTTCATTTGTCAGGGAGATTGTGGGCTAGGGCCAAGGACTGGGAGTTGTGACTCTGTGGGAGTGGCTCACTTCTGTATTTTAATGCCAAATGTACGGTAATAGCCACAATTCTCTTTCTTGATCAACTGGTTTTGAAATGTCCTGTGTGTTATTTTTCGGGTACCTGCAAGCTCTTTCGCTTGGGTTTGGGTGCCAGTCAGAACTCAGAAATTCACAACTACAAGGGTGTGTGTGTGTGTGTGTTTGTGTGTGTGTGTGTGTGTGTGTGTGATTACTGTGCATTTGTCATGCAGTTCTCTTGATAGTGGTGCTGTTCGGCGGAGACAAGTGCAGGGTGTGTGATGCAGGTAGAGTTGGGTTGAGAGTGTAAGGTTGAAAAGCGGCATAGCCTTCAGGTTGAGATCATGAATGTTGTCACTGTGGATTTTCTTGCGTACTGTGCACCAGTTTGCCAAGGAATGGTGAAGAGAATAGCTCGGATTATGCTGAGAGCTACTGGGGTTGTACCTCTCCCTCTAGAATGGAGGCATTTGCTGAATTCAGCATTGTGCCTAGGGTTAGGGTTAGGATTCGTGAGTGTGGTACTGTCATTTTCACTACTCCTGTGGATTGGGCTTCCCAAACTATAGTGAGAATGAAGGGAACTGTCAGGATTGGAGTAAGCATTAGTGTGTTGTGCATATACCCTGATATGGGGCTTCATGCGTCAGGGAGATTGCGGAATTAGATCAAGGACTGTTAGTTGTTACTCTGTGGTAGTGACACACTTCTGTATTTCACTAGAAAATATACAGTAATAGCCATGATTCTCTTTCTTGATCAACAGGTTTTGAAATGTCCTGTGTGTTAGCCCCCAGGTACCTGCGATCTCTTGCCCTTGTTTTAGGCTGCCAGTCAGAATTCAGAAAACCACAAGGCCAAGTGTTGTTTTGCCATTTTCTGTGCATTTGTCCTGCAGTTGTCTTGTCAGTGGCACGGTTCGGAGGAAGAATATTCAGTGTTTTATGATGGAGGTAGAGTCGGGTGGAGAGTGTAAGGTTGAAAGGCCGGGTAGGGTTCAGATTGACATCAGGAATGGTGTCACTGTGGATTTTCTTGTGTATTCAGCATCAGTTTGCCAAGCTTTATTGAGCAGTATAGCTGAGATACTGCTTAGAGCTAGTGTGGTTTTACATCTCCCTTCAGAAAGGAGTCAGTTGCTGAATTCACCATTGTGGCTGGGGTTAGGGTTAGGATTCTTGAGAGTGGTACTGTCATTTTGACTATTCCTGTGGATTGGGTTTCCCAAACTGTAGTGAGGATGAAGGCTACTCTCAGGATTTGAGGTAGCATTAGTGCGTTCTGCATATACCCAAACATAGGGCTTCATGTGTCAGGAAGATTGTGGGCTAGGGCCAATGACTGGCAGTTGGGACTCTGTGGGAGTGACACACTTCTGTATTTCAATGCCAAATATACAGTAACAACCAGGATTCTCTTTATTGATCAACAGGTTTTGCAATGTCCTGTTTGTTAGGCTTCAGGTAGTGCAAGCTCTTTCAGTTTGACTTGGCTGCCAGTCAGAACTCAGAAATACACAATTACAAGTGCTGTTTTTGTGATTACTGTGCATTTGTCTTGCAGCTCTCTTAATAGTGGTGCTGATCGGCGGAGGAAAATGCAGGGTGTATGATGGAGGTAGAGAAGGGGTTGAGAGTGTAAGGTTGAAAGGCGATGTAGGCTTCAGATTGAGATCCAGAATGTTGTCAATGTGGATTTTCTTGCGTATTGAGCGTCATTTTGCCAAGGAATGATGAGGAGAATAGCTCAGATTATGCTCAGAGCTACTGGGGTTGTACCTCTCCCTCTAGAATGGAGGCATTTTCTGAATTCAGCCTTGTGCCTAGGGTTAGGGTTAGGATTCATGAGATTGGTACTGTCATTTTGACTACTCCTCTGGATTGGGCTTCCCAAATGATAGTGAGAATGAAGGGAACTGTCAGGATTGGAGTAAGCATTAGTGTGTTGTGCATATACCCTGATATGGGGCTTCATGCATCAGGGAGATTGTGGAATTAGACCAAGGACTGTTAGTTGTTATTCTGTGGTAGTGACACACTTCTGTATTTCACTGGAAAATATACAGTAATAGCCATGATTCTCTTTCTTGATCAACAGGTTTTGAAATGTCCTGTGTGTTAGCCCCCAGGTACCTGCGATCTCTTGCCCTTGTTTTAGGCTGCCAGTCAGAATTCAGAAAACCACAAGTCCAAGTGTTGTTTTGCCATTTTCTGTGCATTTGTCCTGCAGTTGTCTTGTCAGTGGCATGGTTCGGAGGAAGAATATTCAGTGTTTTATGATGGAGGTAGAGTGGGGTGGAGAGTGTAAGGTTGAAAGGCCGGGTAGGGTTCAGATTGACATCAGGAATGGTGTCACTGTGGATTTTCTTGTGTATTCAGCATCAGTTTGCCAAGGTTTATTGAGCAGTATAGCTGAGATACTGCTGAGAGGTAGTGTGGTTTTACATCTCCCTTCAGAAAGGAGTCAGTTGCTGAATTCAGCATTGTGGCTAGGGTTAGGGTTAGGATTCTTGAGAGTGGTACTGTTATTTTGGCTATTCCTGTGGATTGGGCTTCCCAAACTATAGTGAGGATGAAGGCTACTCTCAGGATTTGAGGTAGCATTAGTGTGTTCTGCATATACCCAAATATAGGGCTTCATTTGTCAGGGAGATTGTGGGCTAGTTCCAAGGACTGGGAGTTGTGACTCTGTGGGAGTGACTCACTTTGGTATTTCAATGCCAAATATAAGGTAATAGGCATGATTCTCTTTCTTCATCAACAGGTTTTGAAATGTGCTGTTTGTTAGGCCTCAGGTACCTGCAAGCTCTTTCGCTTGGATTTGGTTGCTGGTCAGAAGTCAAAAATACTCAATTATACGTGTTTTAATTTTGTGATTACTGTGCACTTGTCATGCAGTTCTCTTGATAGTGATCCTGATCGGCGGAGGCAAGTGCAGCGTATATGATGGAGGTATAGTTGGGTTGAGACTGTAAGGTTGAAAGGCGGGGTAGGCTTCAGATTGAGATCGAGAATGTTGTCACTGTGGATTTTCTTTCATATTGAGCATCAGTTTGCCAAGGAATGGTGAGGAGTATAGCTCGGATTATGCTGATAGCTGCTGGGGTTGTACCTTTCCCTCTATAATGGAGGCATTTGCTGAATTCAGCATTGTGTCTAGGGTTAGGGTTAGGATTCGTGAAAGTGGTACTGTCATTTTGACTACTCCTCTGGATTGGGATTCCCAAACTCTAGTGTGGATGAAGGGTACTGTCAGGATTGGAGTTAGCATTAGTGCGTAGTGCATATATCCTGATATAGGGCTTCATGTGTCCGGGAGATTTTGGGCTCAAGAAAAGTACTGGGAGTTGTGACTCTGTTGGAATGACACTCTTCTCTATTGCAGTGCCAAATATATGGTAATAGACTTTATAAGGTAATTGTCTTTATTGATCAACTGGTATTGAAATGTCCTGTTTGGTAGGCCTAAGGTACCTGCCGGTTCTTTACCTTGGTTTAGGCTGCCAGTCAGATTTCAGAAAACCACAAGTCCAAGTGTTCTTTTGGAGATTTCTGTGCATTTGTCCTGCAGTTGTCTTGACAGTGGCAGGGTTCAGACAAAGAATATGCAGAGTGTATGATGGATGTAGAGTGGGGTGGTGAGTGTAAGGTTGAAAGGCAGGGTATGGTTCACATTGACATCAGGGATGGTGTTGCTGTGGATTTTCTAGCATATTCAGCATCAGATTGCCAAGGAATGGTGAGCAGTATAGCTTGGATTATGCTGAGAGCTAGTGGGGTTGTCCCTCTCCCTACAGAATGGAGGCATTTGCTGAATTCAGCACTGTATCTAGGGTTAGCCTTAGGATTTGTGAGGATGGTACTGTCATTTAGAGTATTCCTGTGGATTGGGCTTCCCACACTATAGTGAGAATGAAGGGTACTATCAGGAATTTTAGTTAGCATTAGTGTGTTGTGCATATAACCTTATACAGGGCTTCATGCGTCATTGACATTGTGGGCTCAGCACAACGACTGGGCAGTGTGACTCTGTGGGAGTGATACACTTCTGTATTTCCCTACAAAGTATATGGTAATAGGCACGGTTTTCTTGCTTGATCAATAGGTTTTGAAATATCGTGTGTGTTATTTTTCAGGTAACTGCAGGCTCTTGCCCTTGGGTTAGGCTGCCAGGCAGAATTCAGAAAATCACAAGTCCAAGTGTTATTTTGGAGATTCCTTTGCATTTGTCATGCAGTTCTCTTGTCAGTGGCCTGGATCAGAAGAAGAATATGCAGAGTGTATGATCGAGGAAGAGTGCGGTTTAGAGTGTAAGGCTGAATACTGGTGTAGGTTTCAGATTGAGATCGAGAATGGTGTCACTGTGGATTTTCTTGCGTATTCAGGACGAGTTTCCCAAGGAATTTTGAGGAGTATAGCTCGGATTATGCTGAGATCTACTGGGTTTGTACCTCTCCCTCCAGAATGGAGGCATTTGCTGAATTCAGCATTGTGGCTAGGGTTAGGGATAGCATTCAAGAGAGTGGTAATATCATTATTTTTAATTCTTTTTTTTAATTGAATTCTTTATTGGTACAATTTATATACATCTCAAAATCACATATAACATTGGGAAATTTGTACCAGTATATGCCACAAGTTAATTCTCAGTTTTACCCATATCCCTACCCACTCCCCCTTCCTCCCCCCTTATACATGCTCTTTTATTTTCTTTCTGTATCATATTTATTCCTTCCCCTCATCACATTCCCACACCAAGTTTCCTATAGAAATATTCCACTCTATAAAAGCTGTCCTACTTTCTAGAACTCATTTGCATCTATAGATGTTCATGCCAGAGAGAAGATCCGGAAATGGTCTATCTGTGATCTATTGATTTCACTTATTAGTATATCCTCCAGATGTCTCCATTTGCACCTAAATGGATCGATCTTGTCATTCTTTATGGCAGAGTAATACTCCATTTTGTAAAAAAAACCACATCTTTATCCACTCTCCAGTTGATGGACATTTGGGTTGTTTCCAAGATTGAGCTATCACGAACGGAGCTGCTATGAACAAGGGTGTACATCTGTCTTTCCAATGTGAGTTTTTAAATTCTTTTGGGTATATTCCTAGCATGGGTATAGCAGGGTCAAATGGGACCCGTAGTCCTAGTTTTCTGAGAAATCTCCACACGGATCTCCACAATGGTTGCACAAGTCTGCAATCCCACCAACAGTGTAGACG
>PVIC010012516.1:0-39547 GCA_004025085.1 Thryonomys swinderianus
AAAAAAAAAAAAAAAAAAAGAAAGACAATCATGGCTATTACCATATATTTTGCAGTGAAATACAGAAGTGTGTCACTCCCACAGAGTCACAACTCCCAGTCCTGGACCTGGGCCCACTATCACCCAGAGGCATGAAGTCCTATATCAAGGTATATGCACTACGCAGTAATGAAAACTCCAATAACGACAGTACCCTTCATCCTCACTATAGTTTGGGAAGCCTAATCCATAGAAACAGTCAAATGACAGTACCACTCTCATGAATACTACCCTAACTCTTGCCACAATGCTGAGTTCAGCAAATGCCTCCATTCTGGAGGGAGATGTACAACCGCACTAGCTCTCAGCACAATCCAAGCTATACTGTTCACTATTCCTTGGCAAACTGCTGCTCAATATGCAAGAAAATCCAGTGACAGCATTCTCGATCTCAATCTGAACCCTACCCCGCCTTTCAACCTTACACTCTCATACCCTCTTTACCTCCATCATACACTCTGCATATTCTTCCTGTGATCCACACCACTGACAAGACAACTGCATAACAAATGCACAGGAATCACGAAAACAACACTTGGACTATTGTTTTTCTGAATTCTGACTGGCGGCCTAACCCAAGGTCAAGAGCCTGCAGGTATCTGAGGCATAATACACATGACATGTCTAAACCTGTTGATCAAGAAAGAGAATCATGGCTATTACCATATGTTTGGCAGTGAAATATAGAATTGTGTCACTGCCAGAGAGTCACAAATGCCAGGTCTTTGCGTGAGCCCACAATCTCTCTTATGAATGAAGCCCTTTATCAGGGTATATGCACAAGGCACTAATGCTAACTAAAATCCTGACAGTACCCTACATCCTCACTATAGTTTGGGAAGCCCAATCCACAGGAATAGTCAAAATGACAGTACCACTCTCAGGAAAACTATCCCTAGCCCTAGTCACAGTACTGAATTCATGAAATGCCTCCATTCTGGAGGGAGGCGTACAACCTCACTACCTCTCAACAAAATCTGAGTAATACGGCTCACCATACCTTGGCAAAGTGATGCTGAATATGCCAGAAAATATAGAGTGACACCATTCTCGATCTCAATCTGAACCTACCCCGCCTTTCATCATTATACTCTCAACCCCACTCGAGCTCCATCATACACTCTGCATATTATCCTCAGATCCATGACACTGAGAGGAGAACTGCATGACAAATGCACAGGAATCACCAAAACAACACTTGGACTTGTGATTTTCTGAATTCTGACTGGCAGCATAACCCAAGGGCAAGAGCCTGCAGGTACCTGAGGCTGAACACACAGGACCATTCAAAACCTGTTGATCAAGGAAGAGAATAGGGGCTATTACCATATATTTGGCAGTAAAATTACAGAAGTGTGTCATTCCCACAGAATGACAACTCCCAGGCCTTGGCCTGAGCCCAAAATCTCCCTGACGCATGAAGCCCTATATCAGGGTGTATGCACAATGCACTAATGCGAATTCCAATCTTGACAGTACCCTTCATCCTCACTAGAGTTTGGGAAGCCCAATCCACAGGAATAGTCAAAATGACAGTACCACTCTCACGAATCCTAACACTAATTCTAGCCACACTGCTGAATTCAGCAAATGCCTCCATTCAGGAGGGAGAGATACAACGCCAGTAGCTCTCAGCATAATCTGAGCTATGCTCCCCACCATTCTTTGTCAAACGGATGCTTAATACGCATGAAAATCCACAGTGACACCATTCTCGATCTCAATCTGAACCCTACCCTGCCTTTCAACATTACACTCTCAACCCCTCTCCACCTCCATCATACACTCTGCATATTCTTCCTGCAAACCATAACGCTGACAAGACAACTGCATGAAAATGCACAGGAATCACCAAAACAACACTTGGACTTGTGGTTTTCTGAATTCTGACTGGTAGCCCTACCCAAGGTCAAGAGCGTGCAGATACCTGTGGCCTAACACACAGGACATTTCACAACCTGTTGATCAAAAAAGAGAATCGTGTGCCGGATGTTTAGCTCAGTGGTTCCGGTGCCTGCCTCACAAGCGCAAGATCCTGAGTTCCATCACCAGGAGCTACATACAATGCTGGGCGTGGAGACTTTCGCCAACCACCAATCAATACCACATACCAGAGTGCCGGGTGTGGTGGCTCATGCCCATAGTCCCAGCACTCCGTAGGCAGAGATAGGCAGATTTCTGCGTTTGAGGCTTGCCTGCGATACATAGTGAGCTCAGAGCCATGCTGAACTACAAAGTGAGAAGCTGTCTAAAGAAAAAAAGAAAGAAAGATAATCTTGGCTTTTACCATATATTTTGCAGTGAAATACAGAAGTGTGTCATTTCCACAGAGTCACAACTTCCAGTCCTTGGCCTGAGCACACAATCTCACTGACAAATGAAGCCCTATATGAGGATATATGCACAACACGCTAATGGTAACTTCAATCCTGACAGTACCCTTCATCCTCACTAGAGTTTGGGAAGCCCAATCCACAGGAATAATCAAAATGACAGTAACACTCTCACGAATCATAACCCTAAACCTCGCCACAATGCTGAATTCAGCAAATGCATCCATTTGGGAAGGAGATGTACAACCGCACTAGCTCTCAGGACAATCCGAGCTGTACTGCTCACCACTCCTTGGCAAACTCATGCTGAATACACAAGAAAATCCACAGTGACACCATTCTCAATCTCAATCTGAACTCTACCCCGCCTTTCAACCTTACACTCTCAAACCCATGCTACCTCCATCATACACTCTGCATATTCTTTCTGTGATCCACACCACTGAAAAGAGAACTGCATGACAAAGGCACAGGAATCACGAAAACAACACTTGGACTATTGTTTTTCTGAATTCTGACTGGCAGCCTAACCCAAGGTCAAGAGCTTGCAGGTATATGAGACCTAATACACAGGACATTTTAAAACCTGATGATCAAGAGAGAGAAACATGGCTATTACCATATATTTGGCAGTGAAATATAGAAGTGTGTAAATGCAACAGAGTCGCAAATCCCAGTCCTTTTCGTGAGCCCATAATCTCCCTTATGCATGAAGCCCTATATCAGGGTATATGCACAACCCAATAAAGCTAAATCCAAAACTGACAGTACCGTTCATGCTCACTATAGTTTGGGAAGCCCAATCCACACGAATAGTCAAAATGACAGTACCACTGTCACGAATCCTGACCTTAACCCTAGTCACAATACTGAATTCAAGAAATGCCTCCACTCTGGAGGGAGACGTACAACCTCACTAGCTCTCAACCAAATCTGAGTAATAAAGCTCACCATACCTTGGCGAACTGATGCTGAATACACAAGAAAATCCACAGTGACACTATTCACGATCTCAATCTGATGCCTACCCCACCTTTCAACATTACACTCTCAACCCCACTCTACCTCAATCATACACTCTGCATATTTTCGTCAGATCCGTGCCACTGACAGGAGAACTACATGACAAATGCACAGGAATCGCCAAAACAACATTTGGACTTGTGATTTTCTGAATACTGACTGGCAGCCTAACCCAAGGGCAAGAGCTTGCAGGAACCTGAGGCCTAACACACAGGACATTTCAAAACCTGTTGATCAAGAAAGAGAATCATAGCTATTACCCTATATTTGACAGTGAAATACAGAAGTGTATCACTCCCACAGAGTCACAACTCCCAGTCCTTGGACAGAGTCCACAATCTCCCTGTCGCATGAAGCCCTATATCAGGGTATAGGCACAACGCACTAATGGTAACACCAATCCTGACAGTACCTTTAAGTCTCACTATAGTTTGTGAAGCCCAATCCACAGGAATATTCAAAATGACAGTACCACTCTCAAGAATCCTAAAGCTAACCCCAGCCACAATACTGAATTCAGCAAATGCCTCAATTCAGGAGGGAGAGGTAAAACCCCACTAGCTCACAACATAATCTGAGCTATACTCCTCATCATTCCTTGACAAACTGATGATGAATACTCAGGAAAATCCATAGTGACAACATTCTCAATCTCAATCGGAACCCTACACCTCTGTTCAACCTTCCATTCCAAACCCCACTCTACCTCCATCATGCACTCTGCATATTCTTCCTCCGAACCATGCCACTGACAAGAAACTGCATGAGAAATGCACCGGCATCGCCAAAACAACACTTGGACTTGTGCTTTTCTGAATTCTGACTTGCACCCTAAACCAAGGGCAAGCGGCTTTAGGTACATGAGGCCTAACCCACAGGACATTTCACAACCTGTTGATCAAGAGAGAGAATCGTGGCTATTACCATATATTTTGCAGTGTAATGCAGAAGTGTGTCACTCCCACAGAGTCACAACTCCCAGTCCTTGGCCTGAGCCCACAATCTGCCTTATGCATGAAGCCCTATATCAGGGTATATGTACAACACACTAATAGTAACTCCAATCCTGACAGTACCCATCAATCTCACTATAGTTTGGGAAGCCAAATCCACAGGAATAGTCAAAATAGCCTTACCCCTCCCACGAATCCTAACCCTAACCCTAGCCACAATGCTGAATTCAGCAAATGCCTCCATTCGGGAAGGAAAGGTAAAAACCCAATAACTCTCAACATAATCCGAGGTATTCTACACAGCATTCCTTGGCAAACTGATGCTGAATATACAAGAATATCCACATTGACACAATTTTCGATCACAATCTGAACTCTACCCCGCCTTTCAACTTTACACTCTCAACCCCACTCTACCTCCATCATACACTCTGCATATTCTTCCTCCGAACAGTGAAACTGACAGGAAAACTGCATGACAAATGCACAGGAATATCCAAAACAACACTTGGACTTGTGGATTTCTGAATTCTGACTGGCAGCCTAACACATGTGCAAGACCCTGCAGGTACCTGAGGTCTAACATACAGGACATTTCAAAACCTGTTGATCAAGAAACCGAATCATGTTTATTACCATATATTTGGAAGTGCAATACAGAAGTTTGTCACTACCACAGAGTCACAACTCCTAGTCCTTGGCCTGAGCCAACAATTTCCCTGATGCATGAAGCGCTATATCAGGGTATATACAAAACACACAAATGCTAACTCCAATCCTGATAGTACCCTACATTCTCACTATCGTTTGGGAAGCCCAATCCACAGGAATAATCAAAATGACAGTACCACTCTCACCAATCCTAACCCTAAACCTAGCCGCAATGCTGAATTCACCAAATGCCTCGATTCGGGGTGGAGAGGTACAACCCCACTAGCTCTCAGCATAATCCAAGCTATACTGTTCACCATTCCTTGGCAAACTGATGTGTAATATGCAAGAAAATCCACAGAGACACCATTCTCGATCTAAATCTGAACAGTACACCGCCTTTCAACCTTACACTCACCACCCTACTCTACCTCGATTATACGCTCTGCATATTCTTCACCCGAACCATGCCACTGACAAGGCAACTGAATGACAAATGCAGAGGAATCGCCAAAACAACAGTTGGACATGTGGTTATCTGAATTCTGACTGGCAGCCTAAGCCAAGGGCAAGAGCCTGTAGGTACACAAAGCCTAACACCCAGGACATTTCACAACCTGTTCATCAAGAAAGAGAATCGTGGCTATTACCCTATATTTTGCCGTGAAATACCAAAGTGTGTCACTCCCAGATTCACAACTCCCAGTCCTTGACCTGAGCCCACTATCTCCCAGAGGCATGAAGTCCTATATCAGGGTATATGCACTACGCACTAATGGTAACTCCAATCCTGATAGTACCATTCATCGTCACTATAGTTTAGGAAGCCCAATCCACAGGAATAGTCAAAATGACAGTACCACTCACAAATCCTAACCCTAAGCCTAGCCACAATGCTGAATTCAGCCAAGGTCTCCACTCAGGAAGGGGATGTACATCCCCACTAGCTCTCAGCCTTGTCCGAGCTATACTCCTAACCAATCCTTTTCAAAGTGCTGCAGAATACGCAAGAAAATCCACATTGATACAATTCTCCATCTAAATCTGAATGCTACCCCACCTTTCAACCTTACACTGTCAACCCCACTCTACCTCCATCATACACTCTGCATATTCTTCCTCCGAGCAGTGCCACTGACAAGTAAACTGAATGACAAATGCACAAGAATCGCCAAAACAACACTTGGTCTTGTGGTTTTCTGAATTATGATTGGCAGCCTAACCCACTGGCAAGAGACTGCAGGTACCTGAGGCCTAACACACAGGATATTTCAAAACCTGTTGATCAAGAAAGAGAATCATGGCTATTACCATATATTTTGCAGTGAAATACAGAAGTGTATCACTCCCACAGAGTCACAACTCCCAGTCCTGGACCTGAGCCCACTATCACCCAGAGGCATGAAGTCCTATATAAAGGTATATGCACTATGCACTAATGCTAACTCCAATAGTGACAGTACCCTTCATCCTCACTAGAGTATGGGAAGCCTAATACACAGGAACAGTCAAAATGACAGTACCACTCTCACGAATCCTAGCCCTAACTCTTGCCACAATGCTGAGTTCAGCAAATGCCTCCATTCTGGAGGGAGATGTACAACTGCACTAGCTCTCAGCACAATCCGAGGTATACTGTTCACCATTCCTTGGCAAAATGATGCTGAATACGCAAGAAAATCCACAGTGACACCATTCTCGATCTCAATCTGAACCCTACCCCACCTTTCAAACTTACACTCTCAAACCCTCTTTACCTCCATCATACACTGCATATTCTTCCTGTGATCTGCACTAATGACAAGACAACTGCATGACAAATGCACAGGAATCGCCAAAACAACATTTAGACTTGTGATTTTCTGAATACTGACTGGCAGCCTAACCCAAGAGCAATAAGCTGCAGGTACCTGAGGCCTAACACACAGGACATTACAAAACCTGTTGATCAAGAAAGAGAATCATGGCTATTATCCTATATTTGGCAGTGAAATACAGAAGTGTATCACTCCCACAGAGTCACAACTCCCAGTCCTTGGCCTGAGCCCACAATCTCCCTGACACATGAAGCTCTATATCAGGGTATATGCACAAGGAACTAATGGTAACTCCAATCCGGACAGTACCTTTTATCCTCACTATAGTTTGTGAAGCCCAATCCACAGGGAATATTCTAAATGACAGTACCACTCTCAAGCATCCTAAACCTAACCCTAGCCACAATACTAAATTCAGCATATGCCTCAATTCAGGAGGGAGAGGTAAAACCCCACTAACTCCCAGCATATTCCGAGCTATACTCCTCACCATTCCTTGCAAACTGATGCTGAATATGAAGGAAACTCCACAGTGACACAATTCTCGATCTCAATCTGAACCCTACCACACCTTACAAACTTACACGCTAAACCCCATTCTACCTCCGTCATACAAATTGCATATTCTTCCTCCCAACCGTGCATCTGACAAGATTACTGCATGACAAAAGCATAGGAATCCGCAAAACAACACTTCGACTTGTGGTTTTCTGAATTCTAACTGGCAGCCTAATACAAGTGCAAGAGCGTGCAGGTAACTGTGGCATAAAACACAGGACAATCCAAAACCTGTTGATCAAAAAGCGAATCATGCTTATTGCCATATATTTGGATGTGAAATGCACAAGTGTGTCACTCCCACAGTCACAACTCCCAGTCCTTGGCCTGAGCCCACATTCTCCCTGACAAATGAAGACATATATTAGGGTATATGCACAACGTACTATTGCTAACTCCATTCCTGACAGTAACCTTCATCCTCACTCTAGGTTGGGAATCCCAATCCACAGGAATAGTCAAACTGACAGTACCACTCTCAAGAATCCTAACCCTAACCCTAGCCGCAATGATGAATTCAGCAAATGCCTCCATTCTGGAGGGAGAGGTACAAAGCCACTACCTCTCAGCATAATCTGACATATACTGCTCAACATTCCTTGGCAAACTGATGCGGAATACACAAGAAAATCCACAGTGACTCCATCTCCATCTCAACCTGAACCCTACCCCACCTTTCACCCTTACACTCGCAACCCCACTCTACCTGCACCGTATACAATGCATATTCTTCCCCCAAACCATGCCACTGACAAGACAACTGCATGACAAATGCAGAGGAATAACCAAAACAACACTTGGACATGTGGTTTTTTGAATTCTTACTGGTAGCCTAACCCAAGGGCAAGAGCCTGCAGGTACCTAACTCCTAACACACAGATTTCAAAACCTGGTGATCAAGAAAGAGAATTGTGCCTATTACTATATATGTGGCTGTGAAATGCAGAAATGTGTCACACCCACAGAGTCACTTCTCCCAGCCCTTGGCCTGAGCCCACAATCTCCCTTATGCATGAAGCCCTATATCAGGGTATATGCAAAATGCACTAATGCTAACTAAAATCCTGACAGTACTCGTCATCCTCACTAGAGTTTGGGAAGCCCAATCCACAGGAATAGTCAAAATGAGAGTACCACTCTCAGGAATCCTAACCCTAACACTAGTCACAATACTGAATTCATGAAATGCCTCCATTCTGGAGGGAGACATACAACCTCACTAGCTCTCAACAAAATCTGAAAAATACGGCTTACCATACCTTGGCAAACTGATGATGAATACGCAAGAAAATCCACAGTGACAGGATTCTCGATCTCAATCTGAACCCTACCCCGCCTTTCAACATTATACTCTCAACCCCACTCTAGCTCAATCATACACTCTGCATATTTTCCTCAGATCCATACCACTGACAGAAGAACTGCATGACAAATGCATAATAATCGCCAAAACAACACTGGGACTTGTGATTTTCTGAATACTGACTGGCAGCCTAACCCAAGGGCAAGAGCTTGCAGGACCCTGAGGCCTAACACACAGGACATTTCAAATCCTGTTGATCAAGAAAGAGAATCATGGCTATTACCCTATATTTGGCAGTGAAATACAGAAGTGTATCACTCCCACAGATTCACAACTCCCAGTCCTTGGACAGAGCCCACAATCTCCCTGACACAAGAAGCTCTATATCAGGGTATATGCACAACGAACTAATGGTAACTCCAATCCTGACAGTACCTTTCATCCTCACTATAGTTTGCGAAGCCCAATCCACATGGAGTATTCAAAATGACAGAACCACTCTCAAGCATCCTAAGCCTAACCCTAGCCACAATACTGAATTCAGCAAATGCCTCAATTCAGGAGGGAGAGGTAAAACCCACTAAATCTCAGCATATTCTGAGCTATACTCCCCACCATTCCTTGGCAAACTGATGCTGAATACGAAGGAAAATCCACAGTGACACAATTCTTGATCTCAATCTGAACCCTACCACAACTTAAAACCTAACACTCTAAACCCCACTCTACCTCCATCATACAAATTGCATATTCTTCCTCTGAACCATGCAACTGAAAAGACAACTGCATGACAAATGCATAAGAATTGCCAAAACAACACTTGGAATTGGGGTTTTCTGAATTCTCACTGGTAGCCCTACCCAAGGACAAGAGAATGCAGATACCTGTGGCCTAACACACAGGACATTTCACAACCTGTTGATCAAGAAAGAGAATCGTGGGCTGGAGGTTTAGCTCAGTGGTTCCGGCGCCTGCCTCGCAAGCACAAGATAGTTCCATCACCAGAAGCCACATACAATGCTGGGCGTGGAGACTTATGCCCACCAGCTATCAATACCACATACCAGAGTGCCGGGTGTGGTGGCTCATGCCTGTAATCAAAGTACTTGGTAGGCAGAGACAGGCAGATTTCTGTGTTTGAGGCTGGCCTGGGCTACATAGTGAGCTCAGAGCCAGCCTGAACTACAAAGCGAGACCCTGACTAAAAAAAAAGAATCGTGGCTATTACCATATATTTTGCAGTGAAATACAGAAGTGTGTCACTTCCACAGAGTCCCAACTCCCAGTCCTTGGCCTGAGCCCACAATCTACCTGACAAATGAAGCCCTATATGAGGATATATGAACAACATACTAATGGTAACTTCATTCCTGACAGTACCCTTGATCCTCACTATAGTTTGGGAAACCCAGTCCACAGGAATAATCAAAATGACAGTAACACTCTCACGAATCGTAACCCTAACCCTAGCCACAATGCTGCATTCAGCAAGTGCATCCATTCAGGAAGGAGATGTACAACCGCACTAGCTCTCAGCACAATCCGAGCTATACTGCTCACCATTCCTTGGCAAACTGATGCTGAATACGCTAGAAAATCCACAGTGACACCATTCTCGATCTCAATCTGAACCCTACCCCGCCTTTCAACCTTACACACTCAAACACACTCTACCTCCATAATACACTCTGCATATTATTTCTGTGATGCGCACCACTGAAAAGAGAACTGCATGACAAAGGCACAGGAATCGCCAAAACAACACTTGGACTTGTGATTTTCTGAATACTGACTGGCAGCCTAACCCAAGGGCAAAAGCTTGAAGGACCTGAGGCATAACACAGAGAACATTTCAAAACCTGTTGATCAAGAAAGAGAATCATGGCTATTACCCTATATTTGGCAGTGAAATACATAAGTGTATCACTCCCACAGAGTCCCAACTCCCAGTCCTTGGACAGAGCCCGCAATCTCCCTGACGCATGGAGCCCTATATCAGGGTATATGCACAACGCACTAATGGTAACTCCAATACTGACAGTACCTTTCATCCTCACTATAGTTTGTGAAGCCCAATCCACAGGAATATTCAAAATGACAGTACCATTCTCAAGAATCCTAAGCCTAACCCTAGCCACAATACTGAATTCAGCAAATGCCTCAATTCAGGAGGGAGAGGTAAAACCCCACTAGTTCACAGCATAATCCGAGCTATACTCCTCATCATTCCTTGGCAAACTGATGCTGAATACTCAGGAAAATCTATAGTGACAACATTCTCAACCTCAATCGGAACCCTACACCTATGTTCAACCTTCCACTCCAAACCCCACTCTACCTCCATCATGCACTCTGCATATTCTTCCTCTGAACCATGCCACTGACAAGAAAACTGCATGAGAAATGAACCGGAATCGTCAAAACAACACTTGGACTTGTGGTTTTCTGAATTCTGACTGGCAGCCTAACCCAAGGGCAAGAGCTTGCAGGACCTAAGGCCTAACACACAGGACATTCCAAAACCTGTTGAACAAGAAACAGAATCATGGCTATTACCCTATATTTGGCAGTGAAATACAGAAGTGTATCACTCCCACAGAGTCCCAACTCCCAGTCCTTGGACAGAGCCCACAATCTCCCTGAAGCATGAAGCCCTATATCAGGGTATATGCACAACACACTAATGATAACTCCAATCCTGACAGTACCTTTCATCCTCACTATAGTTTGGGAAGCCCAATCCACAGGAATATTCAAAATGACAGTACCACTCTCAAGAATCCTAAAGCTAACCCTAGCCACAATACTGAATTCAGCAAATGCCTCATTTCAGGAGGGACAGGTAAAACCCAACTAGCTCACAGCATAATCCGAGCTATACTCCTCATCATTCCTTGACAAACTGATGCTGAATACTCAGGAAAATCCATAATGACACCATTCTCAATCTCACTCAGAACCCTACACCTCTGTTCAACCTTCCACTCCAAACCAAACTCTACCTCCATCATACAATCTGCATATTCTTCCTCCGAACCGTGCCACTGACAAGAAAACTGCATGACAAATACACCGGAATCGCCAAAACAACACTTGGACTTGTGGTTTTCTGAATTCTGACTGGCAGCCTAACCCAAGGGCAAGCGGCTGCAGGTACCTGAGGCCTAACACACAGGACATTTTACAACCTGTTGATCAAGAAAGAGAATCATGGCTAATACCATATATTTTGCAATGTAATACAGAAGTGTGTCACTCCCACAGAGTCACAACTCCCAGTCCTTGGCCTGAGCCCACAATCTGCCTTATGCATGAAGCCCTATATCTGGGTATATGCACAATGCACTAAAAGTAACTGCAATCCTGACAGTACCCATCAACCTCACTATAGTTTGGGAAGCCAAATCCACAGGAATAGTCAAAATAGCCTTACCACTCCCATGAATCCTAACCCTAACCCTAGCCACAATGCTGAATTCAGCAAATGCCTCCCTTTGGGAAGGAGATGTACAACAACACTAGCTCTCAGCATTATCCGAGCTATTTTCCTCACCATTCCTTGGCAAAGTAATGCAGAATACGCAAGAAAATCCACATTGATACCATTCTCGATCTAAATCTGAATCCTACTCCTCTTTTCAACATTAAACTGTCAACTGCACTCTACCTCCATCATACACTCTGCATATTCTTCCTCTGAGCAGTGCCACTGACAAGAAAGCTGAATGACAAATGCACAAGAATCGCCAAAACAACACTTGGTCTTGTGGTTTTCTGAATTATGATTGGCAGCCTAAACCAATGGCAAGAGCCTGCAGGTACCTGAGGCCTAACACACAGGACATTCCGAAACCTGTTGATCAAGAAAGAGAATCGTGGCTATTACCATATATTTTGCAGTGAAATACAGAAGTGTGTCGCTCCCACAGAGTCACAACTCCCAGTCCTGGACCTGAGCCCACTATCACCCAGAGGCATGAAGTCCTATATAAAGGTATATGCACTACGCACTAATGCTAACTCCAATCCCGACAGTACCCTTCATCCTCAATATAGTTTGGGAAGCCTAACCCACAGGAACAGTCAAAATGACAGTACCACTCTCAAGAATCCTAGCCCTAACTCTTGCAACAATGCTGAGTTCAGCAAATGCCTCCATTCTGGAGGGAGATGTACAACTGCACTAGCTCTCAGCACAATCCGAGGTATATTGTTCACCATTCTTTCGCAAACTGATGCTGAATATGCAAGAAAATCCACAGTGACACCATTCTCGATCTCAATCTGAACCCTACCCCGCCTTTCAACCTAACACTATTAAACCCTCTTTACCTCCGTCATACACTCTGCATATTCTTCCTGTGATCCGCACCACTGACAAGAAAACTACATGACAAATGCACAGGAATTGCAAAAACAACACTCATACTAATGTTTTTTCTCAATTCTGACTGACAGCCTAACCCAAGGTCAAGAGCCTGAAGGTACCTGTGGCGTAATACACAGGACATTTCTAAACCTGTTGATCAAGAAAGAGAATCATGGCTATTACCATATGTTTGGCAGTGAAATATAGAATAATGTCACTGCCAGAGTCACAAATCCCAGTTCTTTGCATGAGCCCACAATCTCCCTTACACATGAAGCCCTATATTAGGGTACATGCACAACGCACTATTGCTAACTTCAATCCTGACAGTAACCTTCATCCTCACTATAGGTTGGGAATCCCAATCCACAGGAATAGTGAAAAAGACAGTACCACTCTCAAGAATCCTAACCCTAACGCTAGCTGCAATGATGAATTTAGGAAATGCCTCCATTCTGGAGGGAGATGTACAAAGCCACTAGCTCTCAGCATAATCCGACCTATACTGCTCAACATTCCTTGGCAAACTGATGCGGAATATTCAAGAAAATCCACAGTGATCCATCTCAATCTCAATCTGAACCCTACCCCACCATTCAACCTTACACTCACAACCCCACTCTACCTCCATCGTACACAATGCACATTCTTCGCCCGAACCGTGCCCCTGACAAGACAACTGCATGACAAATTCAGAGGAATCACTAGAACAACACTTGGACTTTTGGTTTTTTGAATTCTTACTGGCAGCCTAACCCAAGGACAAGAGCCTGCAGGTACCTAAGTCCTAACGCACAGACATTTCAAAACCTGGTGATCAAGAAAGAGAATCGTGGCTATTACTATATACGTGGCTATGAAATTCAGAAATGTGTCACTCCTACAGAGTCACATCTCCCAGCCCTTGGCCTGAGCCCACAATCTCCCTGATGCACGAAGCCCTATATCACGATATATGCACAATGCACTAATGCGAACTCCAATCCTGACAGTACCCTTCATCCTCACTAAAGTTTGGGAAGCCCAATCCACAGGAATAGTCAAAATGACAGTACCACTCTCACGAATCCTAACCCTAACCTTAGCCACAATGCTGAATTCAGCAAATGCCTCCATTCGGGAGGGATAGGTACAACGCCAGCAGCTCTCAGCATAATCTGAGCTATGCTCCACACCATTCTTTGGCAAACTGATGTTTAATACGCAAGAAAATTCACAGTGACACCATTCTCGATCTCAATCTGAACCCTACACTGCCTTTCAACCTTACACTCTCAACCCCACTCTCCCTCCTTCATACACTCTGCATATTCTTGCTCCAAACTGTGCCTGTGACAAGACATCAGCATGACACTTGCACAGGAATTGCGAAACAACACTTGTACTATTGTTTTTCTGAATTCTGACTGGCAGCCTAAACCAAGGTCACGAGCCTGCAGGTACCTGAGGTGTAATACACAGGACATTTCAAAACCTGTTGATGAAGAAAGAGAATCATGGCTATTACCATATATTTGGCAGTGAAATATAGAATAATGTCACTGCTACAGTCACAAATCCCAGTTCTTTGGGTGAGCCCACTATCTCCCTTACGCATGAAGCCCTATATCAGGGTATATGCACAACGCATTAATGTTAACTAAAATCCTGACCATACACTTCATCCTCACTAGAGTTTGGGAAGCCCAATCCACAGGAATAATCAAAATGACAGTACCACTCTCAGGAATCCTAACCCTAACCCTAGTCACAGTACTGAATTCATGAAATGCCTCCATTCTGGAGGGAGATGTACAACCTCACTAGCTCTCAACAAAATCTGAGTAATACTGCTCACCATACCTTGGCAAACTGATGCTGAATACGCAAGAAAATCCACAGTGACACCATTCTCCATCTCAATCTGAACCCTACCCCACCTTTCAACATTACACTCTCAAACCCACACTACCTCCATCATAAACTCTGCATATTTGCCTCAGATCCATACCACTGACAGGAGAACTGCATGACAAATGCACAGGAATCACTAAAACAACACTTGGACTTGTGATTTTCTGAATACTGAGTGGCAGCCTAACTCAAGGGCAAGAGCTTGCAGGACCTGAGGCCTAACACACAGGACATTTCAAAACCTGTTGATCAAGAAAGAGAATCATGGCTATTACCCTATATTTGGCAGTGAAATACAGAAGTGTATCACTCCCACAGAGTCACAACTCCCAGTCCTTGGCCTGAGCCCACAATCTCCCTGACACAAGAAGCTCTATATCACAGTATATGCAGAACGAACTAATGGTAACTCCAATCCGGACAGTACCTTTCATCCTCACTATAGTTTGCGAAGCAAAATCCACAGGGAATATTCAAAATGACAGTACCACTCTCAAGCATCCTAAACCTAACCCTAGCCACAAAACTGAATTCAGCATATGTCTCAATTCAGGAGGGAGAGGTAAAACCCCACTAAATCTCAGCATATTCTGAGCTATACTCCCCAACTTTCCTTGGCAAACTGATGCTGAATACAAAGGAAAATCCATAGTGACACAATTCTTGATCTCAATCTGAACCCTACCACACCTTACATACTTACACTCTAAACCCCATTCTACCTCCGTCATACAAATTGCATATTCTTCCTCCAAACCATGCCACTGACAAGACAACTGCATGACAAATGCATAGGAATCGCCAAAACAACACTTGGACTTGTAGTTTTCTGAATTCTAATTGGCAGCCTAACACAAGTGCAAGAGCATGCAGGTACCTGTGGAATAACACACAGGACATTTCAAAACCTGTTAATCAAGAAAGCGAATCATGGTTATTGCCATATATTTGGAAGTGAAAGACAGAAGTGTGTCACTCCCACAGAGTCACAACTCCCAGTCCTTGGCCTGAGCCCGAAAGCTCCCTGACACATGAAGCCCTTTATTAGGATATATGCACAATGCACTATTGCTAACTGCAATCCTGACAGTAACCTTCATCCTCACTATAGGTTGGGAATCCAAATCCACAGGAATAGTCAAAAAGGCAGTACCACTCTCAAGAATCCTAACCCTCATCCTAGCCGCAATGATGAATTCAGCAAATGCCTCCATTCCGGAGGGAGACGTACAAAGCCACTAGGTCTCAGCAACATCCGACCTATGCTGCTCACCATTCCTTGGCAAACTGAAGCAGAATATGCGAGAAAATCCACAGTGACTCCATTCTCGATCTCAATCTGAACCCTACCCCACCTTTCAACCTTATACTCGCAACCCCACTCTACCTCCATCGTACACAATGCATATTCTTCCCCCCAAAACGTGCCACTGACAAGACAACTGCATGACAAATAAAGAGGAATCACCAAAACAACACTTGGACATGTGGTTTTTTGAATTCTTACTGGCAACCTAACCCAAGGACAAGAGCCTGCAGGTACCTAAGTCCTAACACACAGACATTTCAAAACCTGGTGATCAACAAAGAGAATCATGTCTATTTCTATATATGTGGCTGTGAAATTCAGAAACGTGTCACTCCCACAGAGTCACATCTCCCAACACTTGGCCTGAGCCCACAATCTCCCTGACACAAGAAGCCCTATATAAGGGTATATGCACAACGCATTAATGATAAGTCCAATCCTGACAGTACCCTTCATACTCACTATAGATTGGGAAGCCCAATCCACTGGAGCAGTCAAAATGACATTACCACTCTCACGAATCCTTACACTAACCTTTGCCACAATGCTAAATTCAGCAAATGCCTCAATTCTGGAGGGAGAGGTACAACCTCACTAGCTCTCAGCACAATCCGAGCAATACTGCTCATGATTCCTTGGCAAAATGATGCTGAATACACAAGAAAATCCACACTGACACCATTCTCGATTTCAATCTGAACCCTACTATGCCTTTCAACCTTACACTCTTAACACCACTCTACCTCCTTCATACACTCTGCATATTCTTCCTCCGAACAGTGTCACTTACAGGAAAACTGCATGAAAAATGCACAGTAATCGCCAAAACAACACTTGCACTTGTGGTTTTCTGAATTCTGACTGGCATCCTAATCCAACAGCAAGAGCCTGCAGGTACAAGATACCTAACACACAGGACATTTCAAAACCTGTTCATCAACAAAGTGAATCGTGGCTGTTACCATATAGTTTGCAGTGAAATACAGAAGTGTGTCACTCCCACAGAGTCACAACTCCCAGTCCTTGGCCTGAGCCCAATATCTCCCAGACGCATGAAGCCCTATATAAGGGTATATGTACTATGCTCTAATGCTAACTCCAATCCTCACAGTACACTTAATCCTCACTATAGCTTGGGAAAATAATAAACATGAATAGTCCAAATGACACTACCACTCTGAAGAATCATAACCCTAATCCTAGACAAAATACTGAATTAAGAAATGCCTCAATTCTGGAGAGAGAGGTACAACCCCACTAACTCTCACCATAATTCGAGCTATACTGTTCACAATTCCTTGGCAAACTGATGCTGAATATGCAAGAAATTCCACAGGGACACAACTGTCGACCTCAATCTGAAGCCTACACGGCCTTTGAACCTTACACTCTCAGCCCTACTCTAGATTAATCATACACTATGCATATTCTTCCTCCGAACCGTGCCACTGACAAGAGAACTGCATGACAATTGCAGAGGAATCACCAAAACAACACTTTTTCTTGTGGTTCTCTGAATTCTAACTGGCAGTCTAACCCAATTGAAAGACCCTATAGGTACCTGAGGCCAAACACACAGGACATTTCAAAATCTTTTTATCAAGAAACTGAATCGTATTTATTGCCATATTTTTGGCAGTGAAATACAGAAGTGTGTCACTCCCACAGAGTCACAACTCACAGTCCTTGGCCTGAGGCCACAATTTCCCTGATGGATGAACCCCTGTATCAGGGTATATGCACAACATACTAATGCTACCACTAATCCTGACAGTAACCTTCATCCTCACTACAGTTTAGGAAGCCCAATCCACAGTAATTGTCAAAATGACAGTACCACTCTCACGAATCCTAAACCTAACCCTAGCCACAATACTGAATTCAGCAAATGCCTCAATTCACGAGGGAGACGTAAAACCCCACTAGCTTATAGCACAATCCGAGCTATACTGCTCAACATTCCTTGGCAAACTGATGCTGAATACGCACCAAAATCCACAGTGACACCATTCTAGATCTCAATCTGAACTCTACCCACCTTTCAAACTTACACTCTCAAACCCACTACCTCCATCATACACTCTGAATATTCTTTCTGTGATCCGCACCACTGAAAAGAGAACTGCATGACAAAGGCAAGGGAATCGGGAAAACAACACTTGGACTATTGTTTTTCTGAATTGGGACTAGCAGCCTAACCCAAGGTCAAGAGCCTGCAGGGACATGAGGCCTAATACACAGGACATTTTAAAACCTGTTGATCAAGAAAGAGAATCATGGCTATTACCATATATTTGGCAGTGAAATATAGAAGTGTGTAAATGCCACAGAGTCACAAATCCCAGTCCTTTGTGTGAGCCCAAAATCTCCCTTACGCATGAAGCCCTATATCAGGGTATATGCACAACCCACTAATGCTAAATCCAAAACTGACAGTACCCTTCATGCTCACTATAGTTTGGGAAGTCCAAACCACACGAATAGTCAAACTGACAGTACCACTCTCACGAATCCTGACATTAACCCAAGTCACAATACTGAATTCAAGAAATGCCTCCATTCTGGAGGGAAACGTATAACCTCACTCGCTCTCAACATAATCAGAGTTATATGGCTCACAATACCTTGGCAAAGTGATGCTGAATACGCAAGAAAATCCACAGTGACACCATTCTCAATCTGAACCTTACCCTGCCTTTCAACTTATACTCTCAACCCCACTCTATCTCAATCATACACTCTGCATATTTTCCTCAGATCCGTGCCAATGACAGGAAAACTGCATGGCAAGTGCACAAGAATCGCCAAAACAACACTGGGACTTGTGATTTTCTGAATACTGACTGGCAGCCTAACCCAAGGGCAAGAGCTTGCAGGAACCTGAGGCCTAACACACAGGACATTTCAAAACCTGTTGATCAAGAAAGAGAATCATGGCTATTACCCTATATTTGGCAGTGAAATACAGAAGTGTATCACTCCCACAGAGTCACAACTCCCAGTCCTTGGCCTGAGCCCACAATCTCCCTGACACATGAAACTCTATATCAGGGTATATGCACAATGAACTAATGGTAACGCCCACAATCTCCCTGACACATGAAGCTCTATATCAGGGTATATGCACAACGAACTAATGGTAACTCCAATCCTGACAGTACCTTTCATCCTCAGTATTGTTTGCAGGGTTCAATCCACAGGGAATATTCAAAATGACAGAACCACTCTCAAGAATCTTAAACCTAACCCTAGCCACAATACTGAATTCAGCATATGCCTCAATTCAGGAGGGAGAGGTAAAACCCCACTAAATCTCAGAATATTCCGAGTATACTCCCCACCATTCCTTGGCAAACTGATGCTGAATATGAAGGAAAATCCACAGTGACACAATTCTCTATCTCAATCTGAAGCCTACCACAACTTACAACCTAACACTCTAAACCCCACTCTACCTCCATCATACAAATTGCATATTCTTCCTCTGAACCATGCAACTGAAAAGACAACTGCATGACAAATGCACAGGAATCTCCAAAACAACACTTGGACTTGTGGTTTTCTGAATTCTAATTGGCAGCCTAACACAAGTGCAAAAGTGTGCAGGTACCTGTGGCATAACACACAAGATAATTCAAAATCTGTTGATCAAGAAAGCAAATCGTGGTTATTGCCATATATTTGGAAGTGAAATACAGAAGTGTGTCACTCCCACAGAGTCAAAACTCCCAGTCCTTGGCCTGAGCCCACAATCTGCCTTATGCATGAAGCCATATATCAGGGTATATGCACAACGCACTAATAGTAACTCCAATCCTGACAGTACCCATCAACCTCACTATAGTTTGGGAAGCCAAATCCACAGGAATAGTCAAATAGTCTTACCACTCCCACGAATCCTACCCCTCACCCTAGCCACAATGATGAATTCAGCAAATGCCTCCATTCGGGAAGGAGATGTACAAACCCAATAACTCTCAGCATAATCCGAGCTATTCTGCTCAGCATTCCTTGGCAAACTGATGCTGAATATGCAAGAAAATCAACAATGACACTATTCCTGATCTCAATCTGAACCCTACCCCACCTTTCAACCTTACACTCTCAACCCCACTCTACCTCCATCATACACTCTGCATATTCTTCCTCTGAACTTTGCCACTGACATGAAAACTTCATTACAAATGCAAAGGAATCTCCAAAACAACACTTGGACTTGTGGTTTTCTGAATTCTGACTGGCATCTTAATCCAACGGCAAGAGCCTACTGGTACCTGAGGCCTAACACACAGGACCTTTCAAAACCTGTTGATGAACAAAGTGAATCTTCTCTATTACCATCCATTTTGCAGTGAAATAAAGAACTGTGTCATTCCCACAGAGTCACAACTCACAGTCCTTGGCCTGAGCCCAATATCTACTAGATGCATGAAGCCCTATATCAGGGTATATGCACTACGCACTAATGCTAACTCCAATCCTGACAGTATGAATCCCTATATCAGGGTATATACACAACAAGCTAATGCTAACTCCAATCCTGACAGTAACCTTCATCCTCACTATAGTTTGGGAAGCCCAATCCACAGGAATAATCAAAATGACAGTACCACTCTCACCAATCCTAACCCTAGCCAGAGCCACAATGCTGAATTCAGCAAATGCCTCGATTCAGTGGGGAGAGGTACAACCCCACTAGCTCTCAGCATAATCCAAGCTATACTATTCACCATTCCTTCACAAACTGATGCAGAATACGCAAGAATAACCACAGAGACACTATTCTCGATCTCAATCTGAATCCTACACAGCTTTCAACCTTACATTCGCCACACTACGCTACCTCGATCATACACTCTGCATATACTTCACCCGAACTGTGCCACTGAGAAGACAACTGAATGACAAATGCAGAGGAATGGCCAAAACCACAGTTGGCCATGTGGTTTTTTGAATTCTGACTGGCAGCCTAACCCAAGGGCAAGAGCCTGCAGGTACATGAGGCCTAACACACAGTACATTTCAAAACCTGTTGATCAAGAAAGAGAATTGTGACTATGACCGTATATTTTGTGGTGAAAGACAGAAGTGTGTGACTCCCAGAGTTACAACTCCCAGTCCTTGACATGAGCCCACTATCTCCCAGAGGCATGAAGTCCTATATCAGGGTATATTCACTACACCCTAATGGTAACTCCAATCCCGACAATACCTTTCATCCTCACTATAGTTTGGGAAGCCTAATCCACAGGAATAGTCAAAAGGACAGTTCCACTATCAAGAATCCTAAACCTAACCCTAGCCACAGTGCTGTATTCAGCAAATGCCTCCATTCTGGAGGGAGAGGTACAACCCCACTAGCTCTCAGCATAATCTGAGATATACTCCTCACCATTCCTTTGTAAACTGATGCTGAAGACGAAAGAAAATCCACAGTGACACAATTCTCGATCTCCATCTGAACCCTAACCAGCCTTTCAAATTACACTCTCAAACCCTCTCTACCTCCATCATACACTGTGCATATTCTTCCTCTGAACTGTGCCACTGACAAGAGAACTGCATGACAAATGCATAGGAATCACCTAAAAAACACTTGGACTTGTGATTTTCTGAATTCTGACTGGCAGCCTGACCCAAGGGAAAGAGCCTGTAGGTACTTGAGCCCTAACACACAGGACATTTCAAAACCTTTTGGCCAAGAAACAGAATCGTGGCTATTACCATATACTTGGCAGTGAAATACAGAAGTGTTTCACTCCCACATTGTCATAACTCCCAGTCCTTGGCCCGAGCCCACAATCTCCCTGAAGCATGAAATCCTATATCAGGGTAAATGCACAACACAATAATTATAACTCTAATCCTGACAGTACCCTTCATCCTCACTATAGTTTGGGAAGCCCAATCCACAGGAACAGTCAAAATGACAGTACCACTCTCACAAATCCTAGCCCTAAGTCTTGCCACATTGCTGAGTTCAGCAAATGCCTCCATTCTGGAGGGAGATGTACAACCGCAATAGCTCTCAACACAATCCGAGCTATACTGTTCACCATTCCTTGGCAAACTGATGCTGAATACGCAAGAAAATCCACAGTGACACCATTCTCGATCTCAATCTGAACACTACCCCACCATTCAACATTACACTCTCAAGCCCACTCTAGCTCATTCATACACTCAGCATATTTTCCTCAGATCCATGCCACTGACAGGAGAACTGCATGACAAATACACAGGAATCGTCAAAACAACACTTGGACTTGTGATTTTCTGAATACTGACTGGTAGCATAACCCAAGGGCAAGAGCTAGCAGGACCCTGAGGCCTAACACACAGGACATTTCAAAACCTGTTGATCAAGAAAGAGAATCATGGCTATTACCCTATATTTGGCAGTGAAATACAGAAGTGTATCACTCCCACAGAGTCACAACTCTCAGTCCTTCCCCAGAGCCCAAAATCACCCTGACTCATTAAGCCCTGTATCAGGGAATATGCACAATACACTAATGCTAACTCCAATCCTGACAGTACCCTTCATCCTCACTATAGTTTGGGAAGCCCAAGCCACAGGAAGAGTCAATATGAGAGTAACACTCTCATGAATCCTAACCCTAACCCTAGCCACAATGGTGTATTCAGCAAATGCCTCCATTCTGGAGGTAGAGGTACAACCCAACTAGCTCTCAGCATAATCCAAGCTATACTCCTCACCATTCCTTGGCAAGGAGAGGCTGAATACTCAAGAAAATCCACAGTCACACAATTCTCGATCTCATTCTGAACAGTACCCCGCCTTTCAACCATACACTCTCAATACAATTCTACCTCCATCATACACTATGCATATTCTTCCTCCGAACCGTGCCACTGACAAGACAACTGCATGACAAGTGCACAGGAAGCTCCAAAACAACATTTGGACTTGTGGTTTTCTGATTTCTACCTGGCAGCCTAACCCAAGTGCAATAGCCTGCAGGTACCTGAGGCCTAACACACAGGACATTTCAAAACCTGTTGGTGAAGAAAGAGAATTGTGGCTATTACCATATATTTGGCAGTGAAATACAGATATGTGTCACTCCCACAGAGTCACGACTCCCAGTCCTTGGCCTGAGCCCACAATTGCCCTGCTGCATGAAACCCTATATAAGGGTATATGCACAACACTATAATGCTAACTCCAATCCTCACAATACCATTCATCCTCACTATAGTTTGGGAAGCCCAATCCACAGAAGTAGTCAAAATGACAGAACCAATCACAAGAATCCTAAAACTAACCCTAGCCACAATGCTGAATTCAGCAAATGCCTCCATTCTTGGGGGAGACTTACAAACCCACTAGCTATCAGCGTAATCCGAACTATACTGCACACCACTCCTTGGCAAACTGATGCTTAATACGCAAAAAATCCACAGTGACACCATTCTCGACCTCAATCTGAACCCTACCCCGCCTTTAAAGCTTACACTCTCAAACCCACTCTAACTCCATCATACGCTCTGCATATGCTTCCTCCAATCAATGCAACTGACAAGACAACTGTAGGACAAATGCACAGGAATCGCCAAAACAACACTTGAACTTGTGTTGTACTGAATTCTGACTGGCAGCCTAACCCAAGGGTAAGAGCCTGCAGGTACCTGGGGCCTAACACACAGGAACTTTCAAAACCTGTTGATCAACAAAGAGAATCGTGGCTATTACCATATATTTTGCAGTGAAATACAGAAGTGTGTCACTCCCACAGAGTCACAACTCCCTGTCCTTTGCCTGAGTCAACTATCTTCCAGATGCATGAAGCGCTTTATCAGGGTATATGCACTACGCATTAATGCTAACTCCAATCCGGATAGTACCCTTCATGCTCACTATATTTTGGGAAGCCTAATCCACAGCAATAGTTAAAAGGACAGAACCGCTATCAGGAATCCTAAACTTAGACCTAGCCACAATGCTGAATTCAGCAAATGCCTCCATTCTGGAGGGAGAGGTACAACCTCACTAGCTCTCAGCATAGTGGAGCTATACTCCTCACTATTCCTTGGCAAACTGATGCTGAATATGAAAGAAAATCCACAGTGACACAATTCTCGATCTCAATCTGAACCCTACCCTGCCTTTCAACCTTATACTCTAAACCCCACTCTACCTCAATCATACACTACGCATAGTCTTCTTGGGAACCATGCCACTGAAACAACTGCATGACAAATGCACAGGAATCGCAAAAACAACACTTGGACTTCTGGTTTTCTGAATTCTGACTGGCAGAGTAACCCAAGGGAAACAGACTGCAGGTACCTCAGGCCTAACACACAGGACATTTCAAAACCTGTTGATCAAGAAAGAGTATCCTGGCTATTACCATATAATTTGCAGTGAAACACAGAAGTGTGTCACTCCCACAAAGGCCCAACTCCCAGTCCTTGGCCTTGCCAACAATCTCCAAGACACATGTAGCCCTATATCAGGATATATGCACAATGCACTAATACTACCTCCAATCATGACAGTACCCTTCTTCCTCACTATAGTTAACAAAGCCCAATCCACAGGAATAGTCAAAATGACAGTACCACTCTCATGAATCCTAATGCTAACCCTAGCCCAAAAGCTAAATTCAGCAAATGCCTCCATTCTGGAGGGAGAGGTACAACCCCATTAGCTCTCAGCATAATGCAAGCTATACTCCTCATGATTCCTTGGCAAACAGATGCTGAATACGCGAGAAAATCCACAGTCACACCATTCTCGATCACAATATGAACCCTACCCCGACTTTCAAACTTACACGCTCAACCCCACTCTACCTCCACCATAAACTCTGCATATTCTTCCTCTGAACCCTGCTACTGACAAGACAACTGCATGACAAATGCACAAGAATCACCAAAACAACACATGGACTTGTGTTTTTCTGAATTCTGACTGGCAGACTAACCCAAGTGCAAGAGCTTGCAGGTACCTGAGGCCTAACACACAGGACATTTCAAAACCTGTTGATCAAGAAAGAGAATCATGGCTATTACCCTATATTTTGCAATGAAACACAGAATTGTATCACTCCCATAGAGTCACAACTCCCAGTCCTTGTCCTGAGCCCACAATCTCACTGACACATGAAGCCTTCTATCAGGGTATATGCACAGCACACTAATTGTTAACTCCAATCCTGAGAGTACCCTTCATCCTCACTATACTTTGGGAGTCCCAATCCACAGGAATAGATAAGTGACAGTAACATTCTCACAAATCCTAACCCTAACCCTAGCCACAATGCTGAATTCAGCAAATGCCTCCATTCCGGAGATAGAGGTACAACCCCACTAGCTCTCAGCATAATCGACGCTATACTCCTCACCATTCCTTGGCAAACAGATGCTGAATACACAAGAAAATCCACAGTGACATCATTCTCTATCTCAATCTGAACCCTACCCCGACTTTCAACCTTATACTCGCAACCCCATGCTACCTCCATCATACATTCCGCCTATTCTTCCACCAAACCGTGCTACTGACAAGACAAATGCACAGGAATCGCCAAAACAACACTTGGACTTTTGGTTTTCTGAATTCTGACTGGCAGCCTAACACAAGGGCAAGAGCCTGCAGGTACCTGAGCCCTAACACACAGGACATTTCAAAATCTGTTGATCAAGAAAGACAACTGTGGCTATTACCATATATTTGGCAGTGAAACACAGAAGTGTGTCATTCCCACAGACTCACAACTCCCAGTCCTTGGCATGAGCCCACAATCTCCCTGATGCATGAAGCCCTATATCAGTGTATATGCACAAATCACTAATGCTAACTCCAATCTTGACAGTACCCTTCAACCCCAATATAGTTTGGGAAGCCCAATCCATATGAATATTTCAAATGACAGTACCACTCTCAGGAATCCTAACCATAACCTTAGACACAATGCTGTATTGAGCAAATGCCTTCATTCTGGACGGAGAGGCACAACGCCACTAGCTCTTAGTATAATCCAAGCTATACTGCTCTCCACTCCTTGACAAACTGATGCTGAATACGCGAGAAAATCCACAGTGACATCATTCTCGATCTCAATCTGAACCCTACCCCGCCTTTCAACCTTACACTCTCAACCCCACTCTACATCCATCATACATTCCGCCTATTCTTCAACCAAACCAAGCTACTGACAAGACAACTGAATGACAAATGCACAGGAATTGCCAAAACAGCACTTGGACTTGTGATTTTTCTGAATTCTGACAGGCAGCCTAACAGAAGGGCATGAGCCTGCAGGTACCTGAGGTATAACACACAAGACATTTCAAAACCTGTTGATCAACAGAGAGTCGTGGCTATTACCATATATTTGGCAGTGAAATACAGAAGTGTGTCACTCACACAGAGGCACAACTCCCCGTCCTTGGACTGAGCCCACAATTTGCCTGACACATGAAGCGCTATATCAGGGTATATGCATAACGCACTGAACCTAACTCCAATCCTGACAGTACTCTTCATGCTCACTATAGCTTGGGAAGCCCAATCCACTGGAATAGTCCCAATGCAGTACCAATGTCAAGAATCCTAACCCTAAACCTAGCCACAGTGCTGAATTCAGCAAATGCCTCCTTTCTGGATGGAGACAAAAATCCCACCAGCTCTCAGCATAATCCGAGCAAACTTCCCACCATTCCTTGGCAAACTGATGCTGAATACAAGAAAATCCACAGTGCACCATTCAGGATCTCAATCTGAAGCCTACACCGCCTTTAAACCTTATATTCTCAAACACACTCTACCTCCATCATACACTCTGCATATTCTTCCACTGATCCACACCACTGAAAAGAGAGATGCATAATAAATGCACAGGAATCTCCAAAACACTTGGACTTTTTTTTTCTGAATTCTAAGTGGCAGCCTAACCCAAGGGCTAGAGCCTGCAGGTACCTGAGGCCTAACAAACAGGACATTTCAAAACCCGTTGAACAAGAAAGAGTATCCTGGCTATTACTGTATAATTTGCAGTGAAACACAGAAGTGTGTCACTCCCACAAAGGCCCAATTCCCAGTCCTTGGCCTTGCCCACAATCTCCATGACACATGTAGCCCTATATCAGGATATATGCACAATGCACTAATACTACCTCCAATCATGACAGTACCCTTCTTCCTCACTATAGTTAACAAAGCCCAATCCACAGGAATAGTCAAAATGACAGTACCACTCTCACGAATCCTAATGCTAACCCTAGCCTAAAAGCTAAATTCAGCAAATGCCTCCATTCTGGAGGGAGAGGTACAACCCTACTAGCTCTCACCATAATCCGAGCTATACTGCTCACCATTCCTCGCAAACCGATGCTGAATACTCAAGAAAATCCACAGTAACACCATTCTTGATCTCAATCTGAACCCTACCCCACCATTCAACATTATACTCTCAACCACACTCTAGCTTAATAATAGACTCTGCATATTCTTTCTCCGCTCTGTGCCACTGACAGTAGAACTGTTTGACAAATGCACAGGAATCACCAAAACAACACATGGACTTGTGTTTTTTCTGAATTCTGACTGGCAAGCTAACCGAAGGGCAAGAGCTTGCAGGTACCTGAGGCCTAACACAGAGGACATTTTGAAATCTGTTGATCAAGAAAGATAATCATGGCTACTACCCTATATTTTGCAAAGAAACACAGAAGTGTATCACTCCCACAGAGTCACAACTCCCAGTCCTTGTCCTGAGCCCACAATCTCCCTGATGCATGAAGCCCTCTATCAGGGTATATGCACAATGCACTAATGCTATCTCCAATCCTGACAGTACCCTTCATCCTCACTATATTTTGGGAGGCCCAATCCGCAGGAATAGTCCAAATGACAGCACCACTTTCAGGAATCCAAACCCTAACCCTACTCAAAATGCTAAATTCAGCAAGTGCCTCCATTCTGGAGATAGAGGTACAACCCCACTAGCTCTCAGCATAATCCAAGCTATATTCCTCACAATTCCTTGGCAAACAGATGAAGAAAATCCACAGTCACACCATTCTCTATCTCAATATGAACCCTACCCTGACTTTCAAACTTACACTCTCAACCCCACTCTACCTCCATCATACACTCTGCATATTCTTCCTCCGAACTGTGCTACTGACAAGACAACTGAAGTCAAATGCACAGGTATTGGAAAAAACACACTTGGACGTGTGCATTTTTAAATTATGACTGGCAGCCTAACCCAAGGGCAAGAGCCTGCAGGTACCTGAGGCCTAACACACAGAACATTTCAAAACCTGTTGATCAACAAAGAGAATCATGGCTATTACCATATATTTTGCCATGAAATGCAGAAGTGTGTCACTCCCACAGAGTAACAACTCCCAGTCCTTGGCCTGAGCTCACAATCTCTCTGAAGCATGAAGCCCTATATTAGGGTATATGCACAACACACTAATGCTACCTCCAATCCTGACAGTACCCTTCATCCTCATTAGAGTTTGGTAATCCCAATCCAAAGGAATAGTCAAAATGAAAGTACCACATGAATCCTAACCCTAACTCTAGCCACGATGCTGAATTCAGGAAATGCCTCCATTCGGGATGGAGAGGTACAAGCCCAGTAGCTCTCGGCATAATCTGAGATATACTCCTCACAATTCTTTGGCCAACTTATGCTGAATACGCAAGAAAATCCACAGGGACACCATTCTCGAATTCAATCTGAACCCATCCCCACCTTTCAACCTTATACTCGCAATCCCACGCTACGTCCATCATACACGCTGCATATGCTTCCTCTGAACTGTGCAAGTGATGAGACAACTGCATGACAAATGCACAAGAATTGACAAAGCGATACGGACTTGTGGTTTTCTGAATTCTGACTGGCAGCCTAACCCAAGGGCTAGAGCCTGCAGGTACCCGAGGCCTAACAAACAGGACATTTCAAAACATGTTGATCAAGACAGAGTATCCTGGCTATTACCATATAATTTGCAGTGAAATACAGAAGTGTGTCACTCCCACAGAGGCCCAACTCCCAGTCCTTGGCCTTAGCCCACAATCTCCATGACACATGTAGCCCTATATCAGGATATATGCACAATGCACTAATACTACCTCCAATCAGGACAGTACTCTTCATCCTCACTATAGTTTACGCAGCCCAATCCACAGGAATAGTCAAAATGAGAATACCACTGTCACGAATCCTAACGCTAACCCTAGCCAAAATGATAAATTCAGCAAATGCCTCCATTCTGGAGGGAGAGGTAGAAACCCACTAGCTCTCAGCATAATCCAAGCTATACTCATCAGGATTCCTTGGCAAAATGATGCTGAATATGTAAGAAAATCCACACTCACACCATTCTCAATCTCACTCTGAACCCTAACCACCTTTCAACTTTACACTCTCAACCCCACTCTACCTCTATCATACACTCTGCATATTCTTACTCCTAACCGTGCCACTGACAAGACAACTGCATGACAAATGCACAGTTATTGCCAAAACAACACTTGGACTTGTGGTTTTCTGAATTCTGACTGGCAGCCTAACCCAATCGCAAGAACGTGCAGGAACCTGAGGCCTACCCACAGGACATTTCAAAACCTGTTAATCAAGAAAGGCAATCGTGGATATTACCATATATTTGGCAGTGAAATACAGAAGTGTGTCACTCCCACCGAATCACAATTCCTAGTCCTTGTCCTCATCCCACAATCTCCCTGATGCATGAAGCCCTATACCAGGGTGTATGCACAACCCATTAATTCTAACTCCAACCTGACAGTACTGTTCATCTTCACTATAGTTTAGGAAGCCCAATCTACAGCAATTGTCAAAATAATAATACCACTCTCACGAAACCTAACCCTAACCCTAGTCACTATGCTGAATTCAGCAAATACCTCCCATCTGGTAGGAGAGGTACAACCCCACCAGCTCACAGCATAATCTGAGGTATACTCCTCACCGTTCCTTGGCAAAATGATGCTGAATACGCAAGAAAATCAACAGTGACACCTTTCTCAATCTCAATCTGAACCCTAGCCCGCCTTTCAACCCTGCACTCTCAACAACACTCTACCTCCATGATACACTCTGCATATTCTTCCTCTGATCCGCAAAGCTGACAAGAGAACTGCATGACAAATGCACAGGAATCACGAAAACAACACTTGGTCTTTTGTTTTTCTGAATTCTGCCAGGCAGCCTAACCCAAGGACAAGAGCCTGCAGGTACCTGAGGTCTAACACACAAGACATTTCAAAACCTGTTGAAAAAGAAAGAGAATCATGGCTATTACTGTATGTTTGGCAGTGAAATACAGAATTGTGTCACTGCCACAGAGTCACAAGTCCCAGTCCTTGGCCTGAGCCCACAATCTCCCTGACGCATGAAGCCCCATATCATTTTATATGCACAATCCACTAATGCTAACTCCAATCCTGACAGTACCCTTCATCCTCACTATAGTTTGGGAAGCCCAATCCACAGGAATTGTCAAAATAACAGTACATCTCTCACGAATCCTAACCTGAACCCTAGTCACAATGCTGAATTCAACAAATGTTTCCATTCTGGAGGGAGAGGTACAACACCACTATTTGTCAGCATAACCCGAGGTATACTCCTCACCATTCCTTGGCAAACTGATGCTGAATATGCAAGATAATCCACAGTGACACCATTCTCGATCTCAATCTAAACCCTACACCATCTTTCAACCTTACACTCTCAAACCCACTCTACCTCCATCATACACTCTGCAAATTCTTCCTCTGATCTGCACCACTGACAAGAGAACTGCATGACAAATGCACTTGAATTGCCAAAACAACACTTGGACTTTTGTTTTTCTGAATTCTGACTGGCAGCCTAACCCAAGGGCAAGAGCCTGCAGGTACTTGAGGCCTAATACACAGGACACTTCAAAACCTGTTGATCAAGAAAGAGAATCATGGGGGCCGGTGGGTTAGCTCAGTGGTTCCAGCGCCTGCCTTGCAAGCGCAAGAACCTGAGTTCGATCCCTGGTAACCCCATATAATGCTGGGCGTGGTGGCTCACACCTGTCATCCCAGCACACGGGAGGCAGAGACAGGAGGATTGCTGAGTTCGCGGCGGCTTGCCTGGGCACCATAGTGAGCTGAGGGCCAGCCTGAACTACAAAGCGAGACCCTGTCTCCAAAAATAAAAAAAAAAGAGAGAATCATGGCTATTACCATATATTTGGCAGTGAAATACAAAATTGTTTCAATGCCGCAGAGTAACAAATCCCAGTCCTGGGCCTGAGCCCACAATCTCCCTGACGCATCAAGACCTATATCAGGGTAAATGCACAATGCACTAATGCTTACTCCAATCCTGACAGTACCCTTCATCCTCACTCTAGCTTGGGAAGCCCAATCCACAGGAATAGTAAAAATGGCAGGATTTCTCTCATGAATCCTAACCCTAACCCTTGCAAAAATGCTGAATTCAGCACAAGACTCAATTCTGGAAGGAGAGGTAAAACCCCACTAGCTCTCAGCATAATCAGAGCTATACTCTTCACCATTCCTTGGCAAACTGATGCTGAATATGCAAGAAAATCCACAGTGACACCATTCTCGATCTCAATCTGAACCCTATCCCGCCTTTCAACCTTACACTTTCAACCCCACTCTACCTCCATCATGCACTCTGCATATTCTTCCTCCGAACTGTGCCACTGACAAGACAACTGCATGACAAATTTACAGGAATCACAAAACAACACTTGGACTTGTGGGTTTCTGAATTCTGACTGACAGCATAACCCAAGGACAAGAGCGTGCAGGTACCTGAGGCCTACCCCACAGGATATTTCAAAACCTGTTGATCAAGAAAGACAATCGTGGCTATTACCATATATTTTGCAGTGAAATTCAGAAGTGTATCACTCCCACCGAGTCATCATTTGCAGTCCTTATCCTCAGCCACAATCTCCCTGATGCATGAAGCCCTATACAAGGGTATAGGTACAACCCACTAATGCTAACTTCTATCTTGACAGTACCCTTCATCCTCACTATAGTTTGGGAAGCCCAATCCACGAGTATTGTCAAAATAACAGTACCACTCTCATTAAACCTAACCCTAACCCTAGTCACAAGGCAGAATTCATCAAATGCCTACATTCTGGTAGGAGAGGTAAACCCCCCAACTAGCTCACAGCATAATCTGAGCTATACTCCTCACCATTCCTTGGCAAAATGATGCTGAATACGCTAGGAAATCCACAGTGACATGATTTTCGATCTCAATCTGAACCCTACCCTGCCTTTCAACCATGCACTCTCAACAACACTCTACCTCCATCATACACTCTGCATATTCTTCCTCTAATCCGCACCCCTGACAAGTGAACTGCATGACAAATGCACAGGAATCACGAAAACAACTCTTGGTCTTTTGTTTTTATGAATTCTGACTGGCAGCCTAACCCAAGGGAAAGAGCCTGCAGGTGCCTGAGGCCGAACACACAGGACCATTCAAAACCTGTTGATCAAGAAAGAGAATCGGGGCTATTATCATATATTTGGCAGTGAAATTACAGAAGTGTGTCACTCCCACAGAATCACAACTCCAAGGAATTGGCCTGACCCCACAATCTCCCTGACGCATGAAGCCCTATATCAGGGTATATGCACAACACACTAATGCTAACTCCAATCCTGACAGTACCCTTGATGCTCACTATAGTTTGAGATACACAATCCACAGGAATAATCAAAATGACAAAGTAGCACTCTCACGAATCCTAAGCCTAACCCTAGACACGATACTGAATTCATGAAATGCCTCCAATCTGGAGGGAGAGGTACAACCCCACTAGCTCTCAACATAATCCAAGTTATATGGCTAACCATACCTTGGCAAACTGATGCTGAATATGCAAGAATTTCCACAGTGACAACATTCTCGATCTCAATCTGAATCCTACACCACCATTCAACAATATACTCTCAAGCCTGCTCTCCCTGCATCATACATTACACATATTCTTCCTCCGAACCATGCTACTGGCAAGAAAACAGCATGACAAATGCACAGTAATCACTAAAACAATACTTGGACTTGTGGTTTCTGAATTCTCACTGGCAGACTAACCCAAGGTCAAGAGTGTGCAGGTACCTGAGGCTGAACCCCCAGGACATTTCAAAACCTGTTGATCAAGAAAGACAATCGTGGCTACTACCATATATTTGGCAGTAAAATACAGAAGTGTGTCACTTCCACAGAGTCACAACTCTCAGTCCTTGGCCTGAGCCCACAATCTCCCTGATGCATGAAGCCCTATATCAGGGTATATGCACAACGCACAAAGGCTAACTCCAATCCTGACAGTACCCTTCATCCTCACTATAGTTCGGGAAGCCCAATCCACAGGAATAATAAAAACGACAGTAACATTGTCACGAATCCTAACCCTAACCCTTGCCAAATGCTGAATTCAGCACATGACTCATTTCTGGAGGGACAGGTACAAACCCACTAGCTCTCAACATAATCAGAGCTATAATCCTCACCATTACTTGGCAAACTGATGCTGAATACGCAAGGAAATCAACAGTGACACCATTCTCGATCTCAATCGGAACCCTACCCACCTTTCAACCTTACACTCTCAACCCCACTCTACCTCGATCATACACTCTGCATATTCTTCCTCCGAAGTGTGCCACTGACAAGACAACTGCATGACAAATGCACAAGAATCACCAAAACAACACTTGGACTTGTGGTTTTCTGAATTCTGAAAGGCAGCCTAACCCAAGGTCAAGAGTGTGCAGGTACCTGAGGCCTAACCCTCAGGACATTTCAAAACCTGCTGGTCAACAAAGATAATCATGGCTATTACCATATATTTTGCAGTGAAATACAGAAGTATACCACTCCCACAGAGGCACAATTCCCAGTCCTTGTCCTGAGCCCACAATCTCCCTGATGCATGAAGCTCTATATCAGGGTTTATGTACAACGCACTAATTATAAAACCAATCCTGACAGTACCCTTCATCCTCACTATAGTTTGGGAAGCCCAATCCACAGGAATAATAAAAATGACAGTAACATTGTCACGAATCCTAACCCTAACCCTTGCCAAATGCTGAATTCAGCACATGACTCATTTCTGGAGGGACAGGTACAAACCCACTAGCTCTCAACATAATCAGAGCTATAATCCTCACCATTACTTGGCAAACTGATGCTGAATACGCAAGGAAATCAACAGTGACACCATTCTCAATCTCAATCGGAACCCTACCCACCTTTCAACCTTACACTCTCAACCCCACTTTACCTCGATCATACACTCTGCATATTCTTCCTCCGAAGTGTGCCACTGACAAGACAACTGCATGAAAAATGCACAAGAATCACCAAAACAACACTTGGACTTGTGGTTTTCTGAATTCTGAAAGGCAGCTTAACCCAAGGTCAAGAGTGTGCAGGTACCTGAGGCCTAACCCTCAGGACATTTCAAAACCTGCTGGTCAACAAAGATAATCATGGCTATTACCATATATTTTGCAGTGAAATACAGAAGTATATCACTCCCACAGAGGCACAATTCCCAGTCCTTGTCCTGAGCCCACAATCTCCCTGATGCATGAAGCTCTATATCAGGGTTTATGTACAAAGCACTAATTATAAAACCAATACTGACAGTACCCTTCATCCTCACTATAGTTTGGGAAGCCATTCCACAGAAATTGTCAAAATAACAGTACCACTCTCACAAATCCTAACCCTAACCCTAGTCCCAATGCTGAATTCAGCAAATGCCTCCATTCTGGAGGGAAAGTTACAACCCCACTACCTCTCAGCATAATCCAAGCTACACTCCTCACCAATCTTTGGCAAACTGATACTGAATACGCAAGAAAATCTACAGTGACACCATTCTGGATCTCAATCTGAACCCTACCCAGCCTTTCAACCTTACACTCCCAAACCCACTCTAACTCCATCATACACTACACAAATTCTTCCTCTGATCTGCACCACTGAGAAGAGACCTGCATCACAAATGCACAGAAATCAGCAAAACAACACTTGGACTTTTGTTCTGCTGAATACTGAATGGCAGCCAAACCCGAGGGCAAGAGCCTGCAGGTATCTGAGGCCTATCACACAGGACATTTCAAACCCTGTTGATCAAGAAAGAGAATCGTATTACCATATATTTTGCAGTGCAATACAGAAGTGTGTCATTCCACAGAGTCACAACTAAGTCTTTGGCCTGAGCACAAAATCTCCCTTATGAATTAAGGCCTATATCAGGATATATGCACAACACACTAATGCTAAGTCCAATCCTGACAGTAGCCTTCATCCTCACTATAGTTTGGGAAGCCCAATCCACAGTAATAGTAAAAATGACAGACCCACTCTCACGAATCCCAACCCTAACCCAATCCACAAAGCTGAATTCAGCAAATGCCTCCATTCCTGAGGGAGACATACAACCCCAGTAGCTCTCACCACAATCTGAGCTATACTGCTCACCATTCCGTGGCAAACTGATGCTGAATAAGCAGGAAAATCCACAGTGACACCATTCTTGGTTTCAATCTGAACGCTACTCCGCCTTTCAACATTACACTCTCAACTCCATTCTATCTTAATCATAAACTCTGCATATTCTTCCTCTGATCTGTGCCACTGACTGGAGAACAGCATGACAAATGCACAGGAATCGTGCAAAGCAGTTTATGAAGCTGAGATCAGAGCAGAACGTTCTGAGTTCCAGCTGCTTGTTTGGTGGAGAAAGCTGCTGTTATCCATTCCTCTCCCATTGGTTTCAAAGGAGTTTGTAGGAACAAACACTTGTTTCTCTAACAAAAAAAGGGCTACAGAGAGCTCCATGTAGACTTCAATTCAGTTTCTGAAACTGAGTTGACAGCAAGACGTTCTGAGTTCCAGCTCCTTGTTTGGTGGAGAAACCTGCTGTTAGGCCACACTCTCCCATTGGTTTCAATGGAGCTTACAGAAACAAACAGTTCTTTCTCTGCGAAAACAAGGGCTACGGAGGTCACCGTGTAGGCTTGATTTCAGTTTCTGAACCTGACTTTACAACAGGACGATCTGAGTTCCAGCTCCTTGTTTGGTGGAGAAACCTGCTGTTAGGCAACACTCTCCCATTGGTTTCAATGCAGCTTGCAGGAACAAACAGTATTTTCTCTGAGAAAGCAAGGGCTACGGAGCTCACCATGTGGGCTTGAATTCAGGTTCTGAAAGTGAGTTGAGAGCAGAACGTTCTGAGTTCCAGCTCCTTGTTTGCTGGAGAAACCTCCTCACATCCCACACTCTCCCATAGACTTCAGGGGAACCAGTAGCGAATTGGAGAAATAAAGCCGGCAAGCTGCACTTTAGGCTGGCCCCTTCTAAAGCTATCCCTGTGCTTCTCTCGCATTAGAATATATCAATTGGAACAATAGCTGCGGTTCTCCTGTGCTAGACCTTACAGAGAGAGTGATCTATTCTAAGCAGCCTTGTTTTACCTAAGGCCTAAAGAAACTGCAGGAATAAACTGCAGTTGCTCAGGCATAAAAGGGGACACAGAGTGTTGGGTGAGAAGTGCAATGCAGTTTCTGAAGCTGAGATCAGAGCAGAACATTCTGAGTTCCAGCTGCTTGATTGGTGGAGAAAGTTGCTGTTATCCATTCCTCTCCCATTGGTTTCAAAGGAGCTTGCAGGAACAAACACTTGTTTCTCTAAGAAAGAAAGGTCTACAGAGGGCTCCGTAGAGACTTAAATTCAGTTTCTGAAACTGAGTTAACAGCAAGAATTTCTGAGTTCCAGCTCCTTGTTTGGTGTAGAAACCTGCTGTTAGGTCACACTCTCCAAGTGGTTTCAAATTAGCTCGCAGGAACAAACAGTTGTTTCTCTTGAACAAAAATGGCTACAAACCTCACCATGTAGGCTTGAATTCAGTTTCTGAAACTGAGTTGACAGCAGGACATTCTGAGTTCCAGCTCATTGTTTTTTGGATAAACTTCATTTCATCCCAAAGTCGGTCATAGGCTTCAATGGAAGCAGTGCCTAAAGGGATAAATAACGCTGGCAAGCTGCACTCTAGACCTACCTCTTCTAAAGCAAGCCCTGTGCTTCTTTCACATCAGAATATATCCACTTGTACAATAGATGCTGTTTCTCTCTGCTTGACCCTACAAAGAGAGTGATATATTCCTAAGAGGCTTTTGTTTACCTAAGGCCCAGGGAACCTGCAAGAATAAACTACAGTTGCTCTGGCATAAAAGGGGACACAGAGTGTTGGGTGTGAAGTGCAATTCAGTTTCTGAAGCTGAGATAAGAGCAGAATGTTCTGAGTTCCAGCTGCTTGTTTGGTTGAGAAAGCTGCTGTTATCAGTTCCTCTCCCATTGTTTTCAATGGAGCTTGCGGGAACAAACTCTTGTTTCTCTTAGAAAAAAAGGGCTACAGAGGGCTCCATGTAAGCTTCGATTCAGTTTCTGAAACTGAGTTTAGAGCAAGACATTCTGAGTTCCACGTCCATGATGGGTGGAGAAAACTGCTGTTATCCCACACTTTCACACTGGTTTCAATGGAGCTTGCAGGAAAACTTGTTTCTCTGAGAAAACAAGGACTACAGAGGGCTCGCTGTAGGTTTCAATTCAGTTTCTGAAAGTGAGTTTACAGCATGACGTTCTGAGATCCAGCTCCTTCTTTGGTGAAGAAACCTGCTATTATCCCACACTCTCCCTTTGGTTTCAATGGAGCTTGCAGGAGCAAATACTTGTTTCTCTTAAAAACAAGGGCTACAGAGCTCCCCTTGTAGGCTTAAATTCAGTTTCTGAAACTGAGTTGAAAGCAGGACTTTCTGAGTTCCAGCTCCTTGTTTGGTGGGGAAACCTCCTCTCATCCAACACTATCCCTTAGGCTTCAAAGGAAGCAGTAGCTAAACGTAGAAATACAGCCTGCAAACTGCACTCTAGGCTGGCTGCTTCTAAAGCAAGCCCTGTGCTTCTCTAACATCAGAATATATGCATTAGAACAATAGCTGTGGTTCTCCTGTGCTTTACCCTACAAAGAGAGTGATATATTCCTAAGCGGCCTTGTTTTACCTAAGGCCCTGGAAATCTGCAGGAATAAGCTGCCTTTGCTCTGTCATAAAAGGGGCCACAGGGTGGATTGAAGAACGAGCGGGGGCGGACCGGACCCAGCAGCTCCGGGCCCACCATGCCGTGTTTCAGGCGGACTGAGGAACGAGTGGGGGTGGACCAGACCCAGCAGCTCCGGGACCACCGTGCCGTGTTTCAGGTGGACTGAGGAACAAGCGGGTGTGGACCGGACCCAGCAGCTCCGGGCCCGCCGTGCCATGTTTCAGGCGGACTGAGGAACGAGCGGGGGTGGACAGGACCCAGCAGCTCCGGGCCCACCGTGCCGTGTTTCAGGCAGACTGAGGAACGAGTGGGGGCGGACTGGACCCAGCAGCTCCGGGACCACCGTGCCGTTTTTCTGGTGGACTGAGGAACGAGCGGCGGGCAGACCGGACCCAGCAGCTCCAGGCCCGCCATGCCATGTTTCAGGTGGACTGAGGAAGGAGTGGGGGCGGACCAGACCCAGCAGCTCCGGGCCCACCGTGCCGTGTTTCCAGCAGACTGGGGAACGAGCGGTGGGCGGACCGGACCCAGCAGCTCCGGGCCCGCCGTGCCGTGCTTACGGTGGACTGGGGAATGAGCAGCGGACCAGACTCAGCAGCTCCAGGCCCGCCGGGCCGTGTTTCAGGTGGACTGAGGAATGAGCGGGGGTAGACCGGACCCAGCAGCTCCGGGCCCGCCGTGCCGTGCTTCCAGCGGACTGGGAAACCGGCCTTGGGCGGACTGGACACAGCGGATGCGGCCCCGCCGTGCCTTGCATCCAGTGGGCTGAGGGAGCAGCACGCAGACCCTGCTGCAGGGTGTAGTCCATTTCCAGTGGACTGAAGGCCGCCCACCAGCCCACTGTATCCCAGAACTGTGCAGTGAGGAGTCAGACATAGAGGTAACTCATAAGCTCAAAGTATCCAGTATAGAATCTAACAAACCTTTTTATCTTATGTACTGTGTTTAATACTGATATTGGTATTTATTGTATTATGGTAACAAACATGATGTGATTGTTCTGCTCAAATACCTACCATGATGTGTCAGGAGTGAGAACTCTCAAGGGTTATTACAGATTCAAGGAGGACCCCCCAGGAAAGTGCTGCTTCCAAGGGGCCCCAGATAATAGAAAGAGACCTGCAACAAACATTGTC
>PVIC010012517.1:0-39523 GCA_004025085.1 Thryonomys swinderianus
AAAAAAAAAAAAAAAACAGTCCTCACACGATTTAAACTTCAGACTTTTCCTCTAAGTTTCTGTAAATAGTTGCAAAACTATAATACTCAAGGGGAAGTCTTATTTTATGAAAGAGGCCCAGTGGGAAATCTTTAGCCCTATATTAGGCACGAGATGCAATGAATTGTACAGGGTTGTTTGCTGTCTCACTTTGGGTTACATTGTTTTGAGTTCAGGAGGGCTTAATCTGTCCTGTAAGGGATGTGGTTAGGGAAAGACAGAAGATGGGTTGGATTATTTTTGTAGGCATGAATTAATTTTAATTAATGTACCTTAGGAATACTTCATGTGTCTCTGGAATAATAAGCAGCTTAGTTCAGTTGATTCCTCCTATACTTGTAGGGAGAACTAGACCTCAGAAGTTAGGTTAGGTGCCTACAGTGGAAAACCCTGCATCTGTCTGATGTTACAGCTAGACTTTTCGTCCATCTCCCTTGGTCTCTGCTAAGTCTCTCCAAGCACTGAAGCTTTCACGGAAGCAGTCCCTCCATGCTCTCACTTGAAACTCTTCTGTTTAGCTTCTTGACGCATCAAATCCAAGTATTTCCTTTTTTCACCTGTAAACTTCTAGGCTAAAGAAATTCAAAGGCAGGAAGAAACACTCCCATCTTCTGAAATTTTCTTCATTGCTGTATTGACAAGATCATGGATATGAAGTCACTTCATAATTATAGGTATCATTAGTATACAATTACCACTTTTCATTTTTCTTTCTAGAATCTGACTTGTTTCATTTTAGCTAGCCACAAAAATCTGTGTTCTTCTTCATTTATTGAATACATATATATTATGTAGCTTTTTCCAAGATCTGTGAAAACGGCTCCGACAGACATTGGGAGAGTAAAGAGAAACCTCTGGGCCGGACTGCAAAGCCTGTTACGGCAGATATTGTGCCTCTCACTGTCCTCTGCCTGAGCTCATTCAGAGCAGGACACAGGCAGGGCCGAATGACAGCTGCGCACTGCTCCAGGATGGTGGTGCTCTACTTTCCCAGGGGAGGCTCTACTACAGAAAAGGTAGGCAATCCAACTTTTTTTTTTCTTTTTTTGAAACAGGGTCTTGCTTTGTAGTTCAGGCTGGCTCTGAGCTCACTATGTAGCCCAGGCAAACCTCGAACTCAGCAATCCTCCTGTCTCTGCCTCCCGAGTGCTGGGATGACAGGCGTGAGCCACCACGCCTGGCACTGTGGTATGTGGTATTGAGTGCTGGTGGGCGTGAGTCTCCATGCCCAGCATTGTATGTGGTTACCGGGGATCGAACTCAGGACCTTGTGCTTGCAAGGCAGGTGCTGGAACCACTGAGCTAAATCTCTGGCCCAGCAATCCAACTTTTAATAAAACAATCTTTCCTTTTTGGGTTCAGTGCCTGAGTATACCATCATAAGGCCCTCTGAGCAAAGGCAAGTCTACTGATATAAACCTAAATTTATTTACAATGACAAGTTTTCTTTTCTTGTTTTTTTTTTTATTTTTCCTTTTTCCTATTACTCAGAAGAGAATCCAACTAACATGAAGGTATAGAATGGGAGGGGGTCTGCTAAGAATTCCTGAACTCATCAAAACGCAAATCATTTAATAGGATATAAATGATTCAACTGTAATACGGGAAAGCTTGTGCTAAATAGTAGTTATTTATTAAGCACCTTGACAATCATATTCAGGGAAGTCCTTTGAGAGCTTGCAAGGGCTCACAGTTTGTTAGAGGCAAAGTAAGACTTGGATCCATCTAGTTCCCCTCACTGAGAATTAGTGATGGAAGTTGACAAGTTTTATAAACTTTGAGACTTTGCTGGCGTGGAAGGCAGCTTTGGGAAGGGAATAAAATGTCCCTGGGTAAAAAGCTTGGGAGGGTTTCTTTGCTTATGATTCTTTTTTTATACAATATGTGGCTTTGTCAGCAAAATAACGGTGATGGAGAATTACATAATTTGTATATATTTATACATTTATATGAGTACATATGTGTGTGTGCTCCTGTGTGATACTAATAAGAATAGCATCTATTTTATTACTGCATTTATAAACTGAATTTCACAGAATGTAGGCAGATGTTTACATTTAGAAAATTTCAACAAATGTGTGTGCACACACACAAATCTTCAAGTTCAGAGTATTCTTATCTCAAAATGACCTCTTCTTCAATCCACACCAAAGTTAAAGAAGCCAGTGGTAAGATCTGCCTCCATCTTAGGAAAATTCTATAAGGGACTTCATCAGCTCACTTGAAAACCACTTTTCTTTGTCATAAGCAGTGACTCCCAACATACACCTAAAGTGAAAGGTATGGGCAAAAATAGAACCTGGGGTATTATTGCCCTAAAACAAATACTTATGGAAACAATCCCAAAGCATATATTACATTCAATCAATATCTGATAAAGATATTTGAAGAACTGATAGACAAGTGCATAAGCTCTTTCTGGCTCCGTAGAAACAAGTTATTATTCATTTGCTAGCTGCATTCAAGAAATATCAGTCCTTCACCTAGCTCTTTGCCAGGATTAGTATGTAAGTCAACTAGAAATGGTATTTACAATCAACATGGAAAACCATGATATGGTCATTGTGACTATTTTAGAGATTAGTTCTTTTTTTTTTTTTTTTTTTTTTTTGAGACAGGGTCTTGCTTTGTAGTTCGAGCTGACTCTGAGCCCACTATGGAGCCCAGGCAAGCTTTGAACTCAGCAATCCTCCTGTCTCTGCCTCCCGAGTGCTGGGATTACAGGTGTGAGCCACCATGCCCAGCTAGAGGTTAGTTCTTTATAATGATATGGAATTGAACAGCCATGGCCGATAAAGTATATGTCATAGGCAAATGATAATTTAGACACCAAGAACAATTTTGAGATTGCTTAATTGTTGGAAGTAATTTTAAGCCTAATATGGGAAGATCAGAAACTACGATGAAACTTAAGTGAAGTGTGCTAAGGAAATCTAACAGGTAGGCAGATATTATGTTAGCCAACATCCCACAGTACATGGATGAGCCCACAAATTATTGGCTGGATAATTTGGGCAACTGGAGTAGATAAGCTTACTTATTTGCCATAACTCAATATTTAGTGGATTTTAGATAATGTCTTGATCATCAAAGAGCACAGAAATCACCTAGAGATAAGATTTGAATTCCTGGGCTGGAGATTTAGTGGTTCTGGCTCCTGCCTAGCAAGTGCAAGATCCCTGATTCCATCTCCGGTTACCACATACAACAATACCAGGTGTGGTGACTCATGCCCACAGGCAATCAGTACCACATACCACAGTGGCAGGTATGGTGGCTCACACCTGTAATCCCAGCACTCGGGAGGCAGAGGCAGGAGGATTGCTGAGTTCAAGGTTTGTTTGGACTACATAGTGAGCTCAGGGCCAGCCTGAACTACAAAACCAAGACCCTGTCTCAAAAAAAAGAAAAAAAAAAGATTTGAATTTCTCAACTCCAACATCCAAATAAGTCAGGGCATATTTGGTGTGTGCCTAAATGGTTTAGAATTGTAGAATGTGAACCAAGTGGTTCTTTTGCATCCGAGTCTTCCAATACATTTAATTAGCTATGGATTAACATTGAAAGAATCTAGGGTGATCTTTGAAAAATGCTACTGCTAAATAGTAGTTATTTATTAAACACCATGAGAATCATATTCAGGAAAGTCCTTTGAGAGCTTGCAAGGGCTCACAGTTTGTTAGAGGCAAAGTAGGACTTGGGTCCATGTAGTTCTAGCCTCATATGCAGAACACCAGGCCATCAGCCTCCTGAGAGTACTGTAGTCTTGGCAAACAGGAAGTGCACACAGGACATTTGGGAACAAAAGGAAGGTTGGGCAGTCTGGAAAAGCAGGTCTGTACTGGAGAGAAAAAGAGAATGGGAATTTATAAGGTTAGATGAGTCACATCAGGAAATTGAGTTAAACTTGAAGACTGAAATCAACCTGGTAGGCCAATGTTTATTAGCTTTAGCTGGAGATTAAAATGACCAGGGATTTTAAACAAAACAAAACAAAACAAAGAAAAAAAAAAACCAAGGAAACAAACAAACAAAACTACTAAAGCCAGGACCCTACTCTGCAGATACAAATGTATTTGAGCTAGCCTGGGGTCAGATGTTAATAGTTTGTCAAAGCTCCCAGATGTTTCTTATGTGAAATCTGAAGCCCCCAGGCAAATGCTTTTACTTCTAAATAGTTGATAGTCTTTAGAGTGTTATAGGATTTACCTGGTAGAAAGGAACTGCCTCAAACTGAGATGGGCTCTGAGGTGATGGTAATGGAAGGGGGAGAGTTTAGAAATCACATGGGTCTGTAATGTCCCTCAGCTCTGCTGATGCCTCCCTCACTAGCTTGTCACAGGCCTAAAGAAAACTGCTCAACTTTCCTTTGTCTCCAGGCATGATTATGAAGGATAATAATATAGTAAGAGCTAATATTGCCCGTGGATATACCACATTAGTATCAGGGGATTCAAGCAGACAATTAACTATTCTGGAAGGCACTGCACAGCACATGTGTGATATATTATGAAGACGGTGACGCAGAAGCCAAAAAAGCGAGACAGCTGAGCCACGCCATCCAGGAGCAGCTGAAATGGGACGAGGAGGGGGTGAAATTACTTCCAAGTGGATGAACCTGTGGAACTGGCTGAACCTCCTGGAGGAAACAAAGATGTTTTGAATGAAGAGCAGTTAAGTACAAAGCAGCAGTTCTCAATTTGGGGGTATCTCTCCTCTGGGGTCCTTTGCAATTCCGGAGGCTGTTTTGACTAGTGGGGTAGGAGTGAGGGAGGCCACTGAGCATTCTCTAGAGCACAGGTCAGGCTCCTGTCTGGAACAGCTACACCAGACCTGTCAGCAGTGCCAAGGTATAGAGATGACAAGCAGAGATAGAACAGGCCAAGAGATCATAATGTAATTTGAGGCCCTGATTTCAAGGGTGAATAGAATGAAATTCATAGGTTGAATCACTCGTTAAGAGCCCCAGCAGGTGAAGGCCACAGGACACACGTGACACCAAACTGTCCTGACCCTCCATTAGGTAGGGGGTGCGTTTGGTCTCTGACGGACAGCTTCGTACTTACCCTTACTCAGTCGGAGATGTTGGATACCGAGCTGGGGATTTCATCCAAGGGCCAAGGCCAAGGCGAACGGAGATTTCATCTTGGAATGACCGTAAGTGATGTATTTTCTGTCCAAGTAACTTAAGGAGAAATAGCAAGGAAACCACAGAAGTTAAAAACAAGGAAGAGCAGAAGACTCTTGGTGAGATGGTCAGAAATACCAGAACTTTGTTGACCCAGAGATTTGATAACAAGAAAAAGGATAATACATAAGGTAAAATTAAGCGTAAAAATCAAATGAATGTGCCTTCAAAGGCCCTCTGGAGCTCAGAGATGGAGGCCATGGAAGTATGTCACATCTGAAGGAGCCTTTCCACACAGTTGCTGGTGGGAAAGGGACATTTAGGAGAGAAAAGGAGCAAAGCGGTAACGAAGAGACACGGCGAGTGCTCCACGCGTTTTCTCGTGAAAAGGAGGACATCACGACCTCGTGCGAAACAAGGTCACGTCAAGGGCTTCGGAGGGCACCGCTTCACCTGCGCTGGACGGGAGAGCCCAGGCCCTGGCTGCGCGCTGGACCTCAGGGGCCGCGGGCGGCGGCGGTACCGGCCGTGAGCACTAGATGGCAGCCGCGGGCCCGCGCGCGCTCTGCGCGTCCTATAAGGCGCCGCTTGTTTAAGTACAGTCTCATTTAGTTGGAGCTGCAGGGCGCGAGGCGGAGGAGGGTCGGGAAAGGCGAGCGGAGCCGGCGAGGAGCGCGCCGAGCTGACAGCGGTCGGTCCGCACTCGGCTCTGCCCTCGGAGGGGACCGCGCCGGGGTCCGTCCGTCCGTCCGTCCGTCCGGGACCGGAGCTGGGAGACCGGAGCCGAGGGAGCCGCGGCGCGTCGCGAGAGCCGGAGCGCGGGGAGCAGCGCGGCGGAGACATGAGCGCCTACTGGCTGCACGGCGCCTGGGCGCTGGGCTTCCTGCTGTCCCTCTTCTCCTTCCAAGGTACGGGGTCCCGCCGCCCTGGGGCCCCGGGAGCCGGGCGGGGGGACGCGTCCTGCGGCGGCGGCGCTGTGTCCGGCCGGTGCGGGTGCGGGGGCTCGGGCCGGGGTGCGCGTGTGTGCGTGTGTGCACGCGTGTGTGTGTGTGTGTGTGTGTGCGCGCGCGTGTTGGCGCCCGGCGGGGCTCCCTCCTCTCCAAACTCTGAGCGGCCGTGTCTGCGCTGTCCCTGCGTCCCCGGTGCTGACACCACCGCATTCCCGCTCCTCCTTCCGGGGGGGACTGGCTTTAAGTTCAGGAGCTGGCCCTTGCATCACTGGGGACAGCGACCCCACGGACTGTGCTGCCCGGAGCCGTGGGCGGCGTGGGGGTGGGGGCGAGGATGAAGGGGCGCGCGAGGACTGAGGGGTTAATGGCTGCGCCGGCTCGGCATGCTCAGGGCGCTTCGCGCTGGGAGGATTCGGTAGCTAGTGCGGGTGTTTACTTTGAAGAGGTTTCGGGTCTCTGTGTTTTGCGGAGATGAAGTGAATTCGTGAGGGTTGGAAAGGAAAACACACAACCCGTACTGTTTGCAGTTCACTTCCAAGCTGCTGTGCAGAGCCCTCCTCTGCGCGAAACACAACGTACAGTGCGCGCTGCCGTTCCAGCCTAGAAAGACGTTGTCTTCGCAGACCGAGAGGGGGGCCTTGCACAGTTAGCCCCGGAAAGCCCGCACTGCCACGACGGCTCTGCTACCTCTTCGCGTCCGGGCATTCTGCAATCATGAGGACCCGCACCGCTCCCGTTTCTCATGCCACCGACTTGCACACGTCTCCATTCACGCGTAGTTGTGCGCTCTTGCACACACACACACACATCCCAGTCCACTCCCGAACACTCACTATGAAACGATCGGAGTGGCAATCCTCCTTCTGACAGATGGTTGCTAGTGTTACATTTGTGCATTTCTTTTTTCATTGCTGGGTGATAGTGTGTGGAGCTGTAGATCCCTCTCGGCCAATGAAGGGAAAAGATTCCTGATGGTTTAGTGGTTGAAGTGTTGAAAGTCAATACTCCGTTGAAGTTTATATTTTGAAACACGCAGAGGCACAGCTGGAACGCACCCGTAGTAGAATTACAAGTTACAGGTTCTAAAAACTTCCCCATCTCAGAATTTGCTGACCCATTTCTCCTCTGTGGAAATGGTGAGGTCTTGTAATCCACAGTTCTACTGAGCATGCCTGCATGGGAAATGGAATTCCAACCCAGCTTCAGCTTTTTACACTTTATTCCATCACATTTTTTTTCCATCCAAGCTCTCAAGACCTTCTCTGTGATTTCAGATATTGCTGCAGTTCAGCTATCTCATCCCCCAGACATTAGCATCCTGACTGTACTATTCCAGAAGCAGAGGTTAATCCCTTTCTTTCCTCTTCCGTTGAACTGCAGGAATTTAGCTCTTCAGATAACATGCTAAAGATGAAGTCATTAGTACATGGTTCCCTTAAGTTTGAATAGAGCTGTAGAATATTCATTGCACAGCCAAGGGGTCAACAGAGTGCAGGGCAGATCAGAGTTCTGAGCCGATGCTGGATGACACTTCTAAATGCTGGGGACAGTCTAATGGAGCGTCACACCAGATAATTGCGTTTCAGAGGGTCTTCCATTAAAAACATGAAGCCGAATGATCTCGTTGAGTGAGAGCAAAGTCAACCAGAGTGGCAGTTCTTTGAAATGGAGTATCTGATGTCATTTGGGCAAAGTGGATAGTTGTGGTTTTTTTTTTTTTTTTTCTCCGAGGGAATATTGTTATTCCCAAGGGGACATCTTCAAGGTTTGTTAAGCAGGAGTCAGTGAATCATGGGACCTTCTCATATTTTAGAATCTTCTGACATGTGATGAGAGATCAGGTAGCAGCAACTTTGAGTAATGACACAGGAGGAGAAGGACCACAGCCAGATGGGGCTAAGAAATACGTGGTTTCCACTGACAGTAGCGAAACACACTCTTTCCACCTGCCATCCTGGTTGTGAGTGTGGCACTAGTTACCTGAGTATGGGCTGCCTTGCCCCTTGCATACTTGCATGTGCCAGTGCACACACAGGCATGACAAGTGCACATGTGTGTACATACACCCACACTGCAGTGTCCCAGTGCAAGTGGCCTTTGGAAGCATCCTTGCTGCAACACGGTTACTTCTGTTGTTTCTCCTGACTGCCATCATTGATTCCTAGGTGAATGCTGTGTTTGTGTTCATTTTGTATTGGCTCTTCTGTGTTCAAAAATGGTGAGTGCCAATATATCAGGATATGTGATGCTGAGGTAGAGGGGTGTTTGTAGAAGACTTCAGGCTGACCCTGCAAGCAGAGACTAAAGGTTGTCATTGTAGTGGTCCCTGGGTTAGGGCTCTTCATTTGCTCTGGAAAAGGTGGCTGCATTTGTGCTCATGTGGTAAAGATGACACTTTTCCTTTTCCCATCTGATGGAGAGTTTGCAAACAAAACCAAATTTTACCAAGTGTTTCTGTTTGTGAACCAAGTTGTTTACATGTAAGAGTTCATGAACCCAGGTGCCACATTACTTGGTGGCTTTGGGAAAGTCAGATAAATATGGTTAAGTTGTATTATTATGTTTCTTAGTGACGATGTAATCATTGTTTTGAAGTAGATCATCCAAAATATATTTACTCATGAATAAAACCCATAAATTTTCTTGTACTCTTTCTACAAATACTCTAGATTGCTTTAATGTAGTTGATTTATTCATCTGTATGATATAATAACATATATAATTACTCAATATTCTTCTGGTACTGATAGGAATACTTCTAACATTAAGCAATGAAGACTTAATGAGAATGGTATATAGTGGGCCAGCCAGGTTTTCTTTGCTTTCCTGATAACTGGAATATAAAGTATGACTGAAACTATTCTTGATAAAGGCTTAAGGTCCCCCCCCAAAAAAAATTGTAGATACTTAAGATTGTTCTGTTTTCTTCATGTTTACCTGTAACCTTGAGCAAGCCAAGAGAAAGAGTTCAATTAGGATTTTTTAAAGGGAAAGAAACAACAAAGGAAAACACCTTATTGAAGGCACTCCATTGGAGCCTGTTTTATTTGGAAGCTCCTGTACCACTGGCTCAGATCTGGCTGGATCTGCTCGGTCTTTGGCATCTGATCCTTGTTTCTCATGCTCCAGAGCCAGAGAGCAGCCACTGCTTTGCTCTGAGCTTGGCTCTGTCTTCTCCCTTTGGCATCTTGGATGGCAGAAGCTGTGCCCTTTGGGGACAGTGGAGGAGATGAACTCCTCTTGGTCTACCCCCACCTCAGGTTCATGTGGGCATAAAGGTCACCTTGGCTTCTGCCTGGAGCCAGATTTGCACTGCACTGTGGCCAGTGGACTTCCAGAGCAGCAGAGGCACTATGCCCACCCCAAGGGGAGCCCCAGTGGCTGCTCAGTGAGGGCCTTGCAGAGGTGCCTAGTGTGTGTGTTTTCCAACCGCTTGGAAGCTTCCTTTACCAAACATCTCTAAAGAGCTGTCTCTTCCCTGCTCACAAGGGTGCTGCCTACTTCTTCCCCAAACACTTTTAGGCCAAAGGATTTGGGGCAACTCTTTCAAAGGTTCTAAACTGCTTCCGCTGATACGGGATAGAAAAGAAGACCCTCCATAAAGTACTTTTTAAAACAGGAGCAACATGCCACTTAAGCACTGACTGTTATATCAAAAAGGCAAGGAAAATATTTACGTAAGATTTCTAATTATGTGTGTGCAAGTAACATAAGTTAAGGCGCCATCGGTAAATCTGGGTTTCTGTTAGATATGAATGCCAATGAGTCCTTCATTTCCTCATCACCATCAGAACCAGGCAGCTGATGAAAGGAGCCTGGACTGCCCTCTCCAAAAGTCCCTCTGGTTAGAATACGAAGGAAACATACTTCCTTGTCATTTGATATTTGCATCCCAAAGAAATACTTGGTGTCACTCACTTAGATATAACGTGGTAACATTTGAGAAAATTTAGACTTTTCCCTTTGTGGAGTGTTGCCTTCCTTTTAAATTTTGTAGGTGGCAAAAAAGACCTTGTCATGATTTTTGATGATTATTAAGTATAATAGAAAGCCTAAGCTCAGGGTGTCACTTTGTTGCTAATAAAAAAAAAGATCAAATATCTCTTGTAGGTTTTTTTAAAATAAGTACTTTATTAATGTAAGAAGGTACAGCCTGGAAGTAAAGCAATTAAGCAGTATGGCCTAGGATTGCTTTGCTTTTTTTCATTTGATAACTATCAACCCCAGCAAACTGTGATTCATTTCACAAAATTCTGGTCAGATCCGGAAGCCTCTGTGTCTTCCAACATACGACAGTCGACTGTGATGATCTTTTGTATCATTATCTGTCTACATAGTACATTGTCTTCACTGCTTCTCTATCCTACCCAGGATATCTAAAATAGGAAGGAAAAAAAAACATCTTTTTGAATAATCCTCTCGTTTATACCATTGTCCCTCTACCCCCCAGGAATGTACTTATTCTCTACCATCTTGTGTTCTTTAAAAGTATCTAGTTGTCAACATAAGCAACACTGCTCTGTGCATTAAGTAGGGATGATAGTCAAGTGGAAAGAATGCAGGGGTCCCTATAATAACCTACATTCTGGTTCTGAATTCACTAATTTCCTGATAAATCATATATAATGATGAAAGTCCCACTTCTCTGATTTATTGCATTGGTCTAATGGCACTTTTTTCACATGTCATGCTGCATGCTTTGAAAGTTATAAAGCTTTAAATAAAAGTATTATTTGTTTCTGCTGTAGAATAAGAGTTAAATTAAAAGGAATTAAATGGCTTCTCGCCAAGGAGTGAACAGAATTTAGCAGTGTTGAAATGTCTCATTCTCCCTTCCTCCATCCTGTCTGTCTTTTGCTGGACTTGGGTGAGAGCCATGTTGAGTGCCAGTGCTATTTAATGCTGAGGGGAGATACTAGCATTGACAAGGGGTTGCATAAGCTGCCTTTGCCTTCTCTCCTTTCTCAAAGGGTTGAAATCAAAACATAACAAACAATTGGAAAGAAGACAGGCATCCACTTTTAATTCTAGGCTAACCACACTTTCTCTTTCTTGTAAGCTCAGAACAATCTTACTCAATATGTTAGCGTGCAGTACTGAGGAATTTCTGAAGGAAGGAAGATATGTTAGGCGATCTAGATTCCAATTAACTTTGCCACCAAGGCTGTGTAACTCTGAATTGCTGTTGTTTAGTAAAGGAGAGTGAGAATCCAAGATTAATGAATCTTACTGAGGTGTCAGCAGACCGGAAATCTGCTGCTCAAATAATTTCTATCCCTTCCTTTCTTCTGTGGCTTTCTTGTCTTATTTTGGTATGAAAAATGGTCAAAGAAAATAGTTACACAAAAGAAATGCTGGTAGTGTTGATGAGTGTAATTAATGTATGTCTTCCATTGAATCATCAGTGATATTAAGGGTTTTCTTTGGGAACCACTTATGATGCCATGCTTTATAGCCTTATTTCAAGTGCAGGATTGGGTCATTTAAGCTAGCAATACAACTTAACTTTTAAATTGAATGAATGTCAAGTGTTTTATGAGGAAGGAAGAATTTATATAAATCTCTTTCCTAATGCAATTGTATACTCCAAGGGGTGGGCAGAGAGAAGGTTGATTTTCCCCCCACAGACACACACCCCTTTCTGCCACATCTCTTTATTTTAGTGCAGGGGCTCCAAAGGTATGTCCTATTACCAGGGGAAAAGATTTGTGATTTCGTCTCCTCAGGAGTGAACAGAAAGTTTTTAGGAGGAAACCCAAATTAAGCATATCTGCATTAATTCTTAGGTGGACTCTACCTGGGGCAGTCTGGTGCAGATAGCCTCTGACCAGGCCAGGTTTCCACGGGTACCTTCTGCACAATGATAGAAACTGCCTAGTGATTTCTGCCTTATGAAGCACAGAAATCACTAATCCCACTGACCTGACCAAAACCTGTGTAGCATATCAAATGCAGCCTTGAAATTGCTCCTACTAACAGCTATGGTTTTGTTACTGAAATTTTAATTTCCTATCTTTCCCATTAGGCAGTAATGTGGTTTGTGCTGAGGAGGAAGAAGAACAGGCATTCTGGGTTTCAAGTTATTTTTGCTAGTATGATGTGAGCAGCATAAAGAATGGATACTTATGGCCCTTTCTTTGAATAGAAACAAAATGGAGAGAAAAGTAAAGGAATGTGGGTGGATAAGCAAGAATATCACTATCGTTTCCTTTCTTCTTTCTTTTCCTTCCTTCCATAAATATTTATGAAATCTTAAGCAAGCGCTCTCATAAACCTCACAGCAAGGAGACAGACTCTTAAAAGATAATAAATTAATTACCATTGTAACGAACTATAGAGGAGAGTTTAGGGTACCAGAAGACTATATTGTAGGGAGAATCGGTCACGCCTGGAAGGAGCATGAAGATCACAGAGGAAGTGACTGAAAGTGGTTGTGGGGCAGCGCAGTAAGAAGAGGTATGCTGCAGCCTTGAAGAACGAAGTGAGGTATGGGATTTAGGACAAACAATTGTGGGAAGTTTTGAGTTTTCAGGCAGGAAAAGTGCCATGAACTTGAGTGGATTGAGTGGATTCTGGCTATACTGTGGAAAAAGAATCTCTTCTGGGGAGAAAGTTGATCAGAACCCTTTCTTAGATATTAATGATGGCTGGGCTAAGATTACAGCATTGGGGACAGACTGAGTTTTTGAAGAGAAAAGTTTAGGCGTGTAATCTTCAGGGTGAGAGGAGGACCCTGGCCTGTAGGTGTGTAACTACCCTGTGTAGGTGAGGTGGGATGCAGTTTATGACCTAACTGGCCATGTATCAATATTGCCTGTCACCTACTATCTGTTACTGACAACTTTGTAAGGTTCTTTGCTATTCTTTCCATTCTGCACCATAGGAAAGCGGGTTCAAGCAAGTGAAATGGCTAAATTTTGCAGCTTAGCCTTCTGTCTCCATAGCTAGGTCATTTCCCTTACTCTGTGCTGCCTACCTTAAGTAAAGAGTGGGCACGACTTATAAACAGAAAACTCATGTTTGACTAACCACCTCTGTGGCCTCAGGCAAGTTACTCTTGGTTCTGGAAATATCCTCTATAGTGTCTCTGAGCTCAAAAACATTTGATAAGATTATGATTTTTCTTCTGACTGGGGAGAGTCTAGTCTTAATTAGTAAAGCAGTTGAATTAAATACTATTTTTTAAATAAATGTACTTTTATCACATTTAAGAACATACAGAAAAAAAATTATAAAAAAGGTCTTTTCAAAGAAGAGATCTTGCTGACCTAATTTTTAGCCAGATTAAAAATGAGCCAACATTTTTTTATAATTGGCAGCAGTGCCATTTATTTATAATTGCATCACTAAAATTATAACATCAGCTCTTTTTACTTATACCATACTGTATTTCTAAAATAACTTATATGACCAGACATTTAAGCTTAATTCATTATGAATTTTTGAGTCACTAATATTCTTAAATCATTTCTTAAAGATAATAAATGGAATATGATAAAGTATAAAGAAAACTGACTTGGAATACAAGCTGAGATAACTTTATTTTATTATGAATCTATATCATGGACATAGAATTATGACTGGTAATGAAGTATAGGGAGATTGATAGAAAAAGATAAGGGGTATTTTCAATGGGGAAAGTGAAAGGAAGAGAGTAACAGGAAAGAATCTGCACACTGTTTTTGACTGATACTATGGGCTCTGGCTTGACTTGAGTTAGGATTTCATGTTGGGACGTATTACCAAAGAGCTCTGTAGACAAATGGCAAACCTTGGATGTTAGGCTGATCCAATTGTACTTGATCCTGAAAGAAAGAAAGGGTCATTGATTAGTCCAGGAAGGAAATGACATAAAGAAAATGCTCTTTCTGGAAGACAAATCTGAAGGAAAACTTGTATATATAATACAGCATCAAATTCAAACCTTGCCTTTTTTTTTGTTACAAGTTTCAAGTTTTGTTCAAGTTACTTAGATATTAACAAAAAAAAGCCTTCAAATATGTGAGGCAAACATGTAAATTTTAAAAGTCTTCAGGGTCAGGTGATGAATGGGAAGTTACCATCTGTTGAAGGTACGTACATATGTGTGTATGGCCTATATGTTTACCCTGACATGTGGAGATTGTGAAAGGTTCAAGTGTGTATGTTATTAACAAGGTGATAGGAGAAGCGAATGTATGCGTGACACAGTACATAGTATATGATGAGTAAGTAGAGTGAGGATAGCTTTTCCTAGATTGCTGGGTTTCCAATGTGGGCCATCTGTTTAGTTCTGTTCTTGTATAATATATGGTGAGAAAATATTGTTAAATAAACCTTGGCAACACGAAGGAAACTTTGAAGTACTTCCCATTGCATTCTGAAGCAGAGCATTTTTTTATATTCTTAGAGTGAGTGAAAATATAATTTTCCTTGGTATGATTTGAAGGATCATCTGTCTTTTTAAAAAATTTCTCATTATAAATTAATGTGTTCAATGTAGAAAAATGAGAAAAAACAGAACAGTGCAAGGAAGAAAGTGAACAATTAATCAGATTTTCAACTATAGAAACTTATTCAGAATTTTGTATAATAGTGTCCCTTTTACACCTAGACATAGGCACACACACACACACACACACACACACACAAATTCATAAGTTACAAAACCAGAATTGTCTTACGTAGACTTCATAATTTATTCTTTTCTTTTAATAGCATACCATGAATTGGTTTTCTCCACTATTAAATATTCACCTGCACCATCCCTGTTAATGGCTGCATAGTGTCCCATATCATAATTTATTCATCGATACCCTATTCTTGAAAATAATTTTTGGTGAGTGCTTTGAAACAGAAAGATACTACATGATACCATCCACAATTAATTGGCTCTTGTTTTATGACCATGGTGGTTTTTTGCAACTTTAGGCAACTGGTGTGCGAGGTAATCCAGAGTTATCGTATCTTACCAAAACCTTGTATTTTTTCCCTGCAGTATGTTGTACTGTTTATCTTGTTCTTTGATACTCTCCTATTAATTGCTCACATATTCTCTTCATAAGAACTGGTGCCCTTGGAGCAATTTACACCTCACAAAGTGCTTTCATAGAAGTTAATGTCTTTGCACTCTTGGGGTAAACTGTGAAGAAAGCAAGCTAAGGGCTGAGGACTGCATCTTAAACATCTAACAAAATGCTGGGCAATGTACGGGGAATTCTGAACATAGGAGTTGTTGGTGTCTCTAGCAGTCATAGTTATTCTGTCTTTTTAAAGGGACTGTTATCCCTCTTTAAGCATGAAGAAATAGGCTTTAGAAGGTTCAGTCATTTCCATGTGTTAAGATGTGAGTAGTGGTACAGGAAGCCCTGGTTTTATCCTCCCTCGCTTCCCACCCAACGACTCTCCACACTGTGTTGCCTCTGGTTGGGGCTGAGCATGTTTTTTTCTAATGGGTTTGGCTGGGAGTTGACTTCATTATGAAAGCGAGTTTCACCAGGTCCCTTTTGGTTGACTGGTTGTGGGGAAATCTCTCTGGCAAATTACAAATTGTTTAGAACTGTGACAGTTTAAAAGCATATCTACATTGATCTAGCTTCTCAAGGTCTCACCTTTACGTTCCTTTTAGAATTTACAGATGGATGCCATCCAGCAAGGATGACTCATCTACATTTGGTTTGTCAATTTGTTTTCAGAACTCACATGTATCTAGCGTACTTTGATCTGCCTGTCCCTTTAAAATATGAAAGAAAAGAACCCCCCAGATTTCCTGGCTTTTTTTTTTTTTTACCTTTTTATCCTCAGTGTGTTTTCCTTCTTGGGTGCCACACATAACACTTGGCACTTCTGTTTAAGTTGCATGTGAGGCACCACATTTTGTAAGCCTTGCTATTTTAGAAGTCTGTTTATATTTTATAGATTTTTGCTTTCCCTCTTTCTTTGTATATTTCTTCTACTGTAGCAGGGGGCAGGAAAGGACTTGAGCTCTGTCTTTATATTTTTATGTCCCCCCCCTGGACCCATCTGGACTGAAGGGTATAAGGTGTTCTGAAACAGCTTTAAGATATCTTGTATATTAATTTTTCTTTGCTAATGATGTCATGTTGTCAGTGTTTTTGTTTCTAAAATTAAGTAATAGTGTTATTGATTTCTTTGGATTCCCCTCTACTACCAGGAAGTGAGGCTGGGTTTTGCACACATGGCTGAGCCCCGGTTAATTTCCACAGCTCCTCTCTAGGCTCCTGCCCACCTCAGGGCCCAATTTCTTATTCATGCTGAAACTGACGGAGAGAGCAGTTTATCTTTTTGTATTTTTTTAGTTTTTTAAAAATTCTGGTGTCTATAGTTTTTTTGTTTTTGTTTTTGAGACAGGGTCTTGCTTTGTAGTTCAGGCTGGCCCTGAGCTCACTATGCAGCCCAGGCAAGCCTGGAACTCAGCAATCCTCCTGCCTCTGCCTCCCAAGTGCTGGGATTACAGGCGTGAGCCACCACGCCCGGCACTGTGGTATGTGGTATTGATTGCTGGTAGGCGTGAGTCTCCATGCCCAGCATTGTATGTGGTTACCGGGGATTGAACTCAGGACCTTGCGCTTGGGAGGCAGGTGCCAGAACCACTGCGCTAACCCTCTGGCCCTGTAGTTTTACTTTTAGTTCACATTAAATAATAAAAAGCCTTTGATTATTAATATAATCAGTTTTAGTTTAATGAAAATTGGTTTTCTGATAGATGAATTATTTTATGTTCTTGTTGCCATATTTTAATTAAGAATAAAACTGCTAGTTAGATGCTTCCCATGTGCACATTTAAAATATTAGTATATGTTATCATCTTTCTTATTTTAAATGCTATATCACCTTCTGTTCTTCCAACACTGAAGGATAATTCTAGACTATGACTAGTTCATGTTACTCTGTTGTCACTAATCTTAGGTAGGGTTTCTTCCGTTTAGTTTTCTTAGAACTGGAGCTGGCTTTGGAATTACTAGGTTCCTGTATTGGAGTGGAGTAGTCCTCAGTGACTCTTCACCAATGCACAGACCAGTGTGGTGCTTAGGGATAAACTGAAAAGGCAGACTCCAACATGGACTCCAACCCTTGTGTTACTTACTTTGTTGTACTGGGGGGTCAAATTAAGAATAAAACTGCTAGCTAGATGCTTCCCATGTGCACATTTAAAATATTAGTATATGTTAACTTGGGACCTTGTGCTCACAAGGCGAACACCAGAACCACTATGCTAATTCTCTGACCCGGCACTTGTGTTACTTTAGTTACTCACTATAACCTGGAATTAATTTCATCATGGTCAGTGAAAAGACTGAAGATTATAATCCATCTTTTCTAATTATTTTTAGTGTGTTTCAAATACAACTAAGACTTTTCTGTTTTGTGTACTGAAAACGACCCCTTGTAGGGTAATTTTGGGCCCTACCAACTGAGTAAGGTGAATATAGAACACATTTGTAAACAATGGTTTCTAACTTTTGTGAAGATACCACAGGTGTTTACAGTAAAATATTGTCCCATTGCAGTGACTCCTACACTTGAGTTGAATGTCCCATAGTATAGACAGCTGTCCACAGAAGGACTGAGTGGGGCCAGCAGAGCTGTTTGAAGTCTGCCATCCTTGGCTTTTTCAGGAGGTAGGCATACTATTAATAAATATCCATGTTTCTGTCTTCAGATTTAGTATGTCTTTAATATCCCTCAAAGCTTCCCCATGGAAGTTTTCTCAGAGTAGATACAGCCTCAAATTTGCATCTTAGAGAGTATTCCAGATTGATCATTATGATTGACAGGAAGGTGCACCCTTAGGGGTTCTATGGTATAATGTGGCCTCCAAAAGATGCTTCCAAAAGATGGCCAAGTGATGCATTTGTGAGTGTAGCGGATGCAAGAATTCCTACAGCATCCCGTATGGACTCTCCTATATATTCCTCCTCCCATCATGTGCTTCTCTGTGCCTTGTGTGGTCAGTGTCCCTCATGTGGGTACTTTGAGAGCCCTTTGGTGTTATTCACACTGATGTTGCACTCACTGTGCACCATTAATTGATCACCATAGGCTAAGTATCTTCTACTCCCATTTAAATTATATTTTGTGATTAGGCTAACTACTGTCTTGACCTTTCAGTATCCTATGTTCATAAAGAATCTCAGTACTCACTAAACTGTCCCCTCCCAAATTGCCAGTAATGTCCAACCAATCAAAAGACACAAATATTATTAGGTTGAAAAGCATTTCATTCATGGTCAAAATCAGATTTTTCCCACCGTGCCATCCCAACAAAATCCTCACTGTTTTTTGACTTGAAGCTTTTTTCTTCAGTGATAAATATCTCCCTGTGTACAGCTTTTCAGTTAATCATGCAAATAGCATCCTCCTCCCAGAAGTCTCATTACTGAGTCCCAGGCTGTCTTCCAGAATACAGTAATGTAGTGGGTTAGTTCAAAACTGATGGCTGATACCAAATAAAAGCTTGGGATTTGACTTTCATAGGTGAAAAGAGGTACTACCATTTTTTTTTCCTATCCTCTCTGATAGCTATTTAGAAATTCATTCTCCGTTCCCTATGTGAGAAAAGGGTTAGGAATGTTCTCATGTTGACCTCTCATTACCAGAACAGCATTCTGATAAAACACCAATTTTCTTGGAATGCAGTTGCTAGGAGTGGAATTATGCTGTGGACAAAAGCTTTTCAGTATACAGTATTTGAAAGTCCTGGGGCTGAGATCCAGTGAAAGTTTCTGCAAGTCAAAGTTACTGTTATTTTAAAACAATACTCCTACTACCAAAAACTAGTGCTCAAACATATTAGCTCATTTAGTTCTCTTATTAGCATACTACAGGTGAGGATAGTGAAGTATAGAGAAGTCTAACATCACACAGCTAAAAAATGGCTAAGGTGGGTTTCCAACTTAGGGTATCCTCCATCCCTGACCATTACACCACATTCTCCAAGATAAGACAAAACAAAGTACATGTATGTATAATTTTGTAAATAAGGCTTGCCTGTCTCTTTTTCCCCAAAGTCTCGTATGTGTGATCAATATCTACTCACAAGGGTTCCAAGAGCCTGTCAGCATTTCTGGGGTTTTATTCCTTGCCCTACGTGGTGTTTAGGTACTTACGAACTGACACACCTTCTCTGGTGGTGAATCTGGGTTCATCTCCACTAGGCCTGGAGATGTCTGCTGACCTACGTGGGAGAGAATAAAGACAATGATGATGCTGGCGGTTGGGCTTCTGCTGCTGCTATGCCATGTGGTGCAGCAGCAACTCAGGCCAGGCAGGCACATCTATCAAGCAGAACTCTGGGGAGGTGACTTGGGGAATAGAAGGACTCAGGTTTTAATACCACCTTCTGTAACAGAGACAATATTTGAGATGGTGTGTGAGGAAAAAAAAAAAAAAACGTGCATATGCCTTCTGAGCAAATAGGGCCAGTCTTCCAGGCAACATTCAGCCCCCAAGATACTCCTTTCTCTGACAGAGCTAAGGAATTGTTTCACATTTTCCACCTATAGCATGAAGACAGCTGCAGATGATACTGTGAAAAAATTCTTTTAAAATAGCCCTTATATTACAGAAGGCAGTATCAGTATACACACTGCTTGGAAGATGTTTAGTTTAGGTTTGATAATATGATTTGGGCTGGGATAAAAAATATTTCCAACGTGAAATGAAATTAGTACAGTTGGAAAATTGGATGAGTAAAACCCAGATCTTGTTGAAAATAACATAAGGTGAATGTTCCTCATAAGTTTAAGTGATTAAATTTATTATTTAAAAATATTCGGGTCATCCTATGAATTTAGATTCCCATAACCATTAAATATATGCATATTTTAGTACAACATCCCTTTACCTTATGGATACTGCTAACAAGACGCTCTCTAAATTCATCTAAAGAGACTGATGGGTACCTTTTACTTGATTTCCCAAATAAAGATGCTTGACCGTTCACAGTACTGTCAATGTTTATTCGCCTGTTTCTTAGGTTCCATGTTTCCCCAAGCCTCTGCCTTCAAAGGCTTTCCTCTCCTGGATCCTTGTAAACACGGCTCGCCTGTCTGTCAGTGTTTCCGCCCTCAGCAATCCACTGCTCCGCCACTGTGTGTGAAGCTGGGCTTCAGTGGCTCCTTGAAGACTGACTTCATTCCCCGGCTCGCGCGGGTCCCCCTCACCCTCACCCGTTGTCCGCTCGCTGCGCAGGCATCTCGCTGTGAGGCTGTGCCTCCAGCGCCCTGCCTGGCTCTGCCCTGTGTGCCTTGGCGTGTCCGTTCCACGCAGCGCAGACAGTAACCAGAAAGCTGGCGCAGCCGGAAAGGTGCTGCGAAGTGCGACGAGTGAGCTCCGGGAGGCCTAGAAGGCAAAGGCCGCCGGGTTAGAGAGGTGCTGGCTTTTTGCGCGTGACGAATTCTGCTCGAGGAATGGAGAATCGAATCGGTTGGCTACTTCCTTCATGCCAAGTATCCTCTAGGTAGATAGGTAGGGGTTTTGTTTGTTTGTTTGCTTGTTTTTGTTTTCTGAACTTTAGATTGAACCCAGAACTTTTGGTCTGAGTTGTATCCCTGATAGTTTAAAAGATTTCCTTCTTTCTTCCCTCCCTTTCATCCCATAAAGGTGACTTGACTTATACAGAAGCTGATTTTGCACTCCAAACAGGCTGTATGCTATTGGAACACAGAACTGTCTTTTCATAATTTTGACACATTATTATCAGTTATAACATGTCCATGAGATCATAGCTCCTTTCTAGCATAGCATCAGGTTTATTGGTACGTAAAGCACATGGCACTCAGTGTACTAGTAAGTCCTTTAGAAATTAAGAGTGAACCTTTTACCCATTTCAATCATAACAAACAGCTGGCTGAGGTGTGTGGGCCAGAGGCTCACCACAGTTAAGCTGGCATATGAAAAAAAAATATATATATATATAATTAGCTCAAAGTTCTGAGTAATTGTAGACCCCAGGAGACCTGTAAATGTATCATTTGGGAATTGCTACAATTCAAATACCACCATCCAGTCAACACCTAGTAAAGTCTAAAACTCTGAGAGAAACAGTCTGATGAACACACTTCAGGGTGATTCTGATCAACGCTGACATTTGAAGACCATTATTACACTAGGGAATGAGGCACAGTGAGACTGGGCCAGCACCTGGGCTATTGCAGCAGTAATGTCAAATGCAGACATGCGGTGCTGGGGTTCTGTGTATCCATTAGCAAGAACAACAGCATGAAGTGATTTATTTATTTTGCTCGCTAGTCCCAATACTGAAAGTTTACAGGTCATACAAATGATGTATTTTCTTTCATCATAGAAATTCAAGATGAAAGTAGCACTAATTTCTATACCAAATAACCCTTCAAATAAATAAGAGATTGAAAATGATAAGAATATGTATTTCATAGTTCAAAAGACTTTCAAATCCTCAGGCAGCCCCTGATACAGTCGTTCAGGAGCTAAGTTGCCGATGTTCCTGACAGTCTCTCACATACCAGGGAACTTGGTCCTCAGGGCTCTATGTGTCCAGTAGGATAAGCTAGCCAAGGACTACTTCATGGGGAATCATGAAGTCCTGTATATCACTTCAGATCACAGCCTACAAGTTAGAAACTGATCACATGGTTATATCTCAAAGCCATGAAAATTAGCAAAGGATTGCAGCTGTTTTCCAGGAAGAGGAGATAGTCTGGGAAATGGTAGTACTATGTGCCCCAGTAACAACTATTTTCCACAGAAATCCTCTGATGTCTTCTTACAGTGTTATAGAGCACATCTGTAGTATAGAGAAAACTACAAAATAGTTCTCATTCTGTGACCACCCACAAATGGCCACATTTTGCAAGTGCCTTAAAGGCCAAGGATACTTTGCTATGGGAAGCTAGTGGAGACTATCAAAAAAGCAAGATGTGCTGGGCGTGGTGGCTCATGCCTGTAATCCCAGCACTCGGGAGGCAGAGACAGGAGGATTGCTGAGTTCCAGGCTTGCCTGGGCTACATAGTGAGCTCAGAGCCAGCCTGAACTACAAAGCAAGACCCTGTCTCAAAACAAAACAAAACAAAAAAGCAAGATGTGTACCCTGATTTGTGGGTTGATTCTCTATGTGGTTATTAATCTAGATTCCTTATACTTTGTCCTTTTCTTAATTTTTTTTGAGACAGGGTCTCGCTTTGTAGTTCAGGCTGTCTCTGAGCTCACTATGTAGCCCAGGCAAGCCTTGAACTCAGCAATCCTCCTGCCTCTGCCTCCCACGTGCCGGCATCACAGGTGTGAGCCACCACGCCTGGCTATACTTGGTCTTTGATACCTATTCATTGAATCAAATCAGTATGTATCATAATAATTGAAATTCATATTTAATTATCAAGGCCAAAATATCTCAAATTTTCTGAAATACAAAAATTAGAATAAAAATTGAAAGACCTGGGGAGTTTATGCTCATTAAAAAAATATCTTGTTTCTTGACTGGAATTCCTATTTTCTGTAAAGTGAAGTGGTTATAAATTTGGTCACTGACGGCAAATCTTTAGAACTTTCAATGATGTGCCATAGGTTTGCCACCACTAGACTAGTGATTTTGAAAGTTTTCCCAGTGCTAAAATTCCATAATACAGCCGGGCGTAGTGGCTCACACCTGTAATCCCAGCAATCGGGAGGCAGAGACAGGAGGATTGCTGAGTTCAAGGCTTGCCTGGGCTCCATAGTGAGCTCAGGGCCAGCCTGAACTACAAAACAAGACCCTGTCTCAAAAAAAAAAAATCCATAATACAATGCAAGTAATTGTGTATTCATGAAATGCCTGAAATTATTTGTCAACAAGCACTTAGGAGTAGCAACTACGATCAAGACACTGAACTAACAAAATCTCAAAGAGCTTATAGTCTATGGGGGGAGGATATAAATATTTTAGCAGCTACTTATTAAACAGTGCAACAACCTAAATTGATTTATGTATCAAAAATGACTTAGTAAAATAATATTGAAAGAACAGATGCCCATTACTGAAAACCCTAAATCTTGCTCTTATCCACCTTTCACATATCCTTCTCTATCTAAAAGTGATGAACACAGGCTGGGGATTTAGTGCAAGTGGTACCACACCTACCTTGGAAGCACAAGGGCCTGAGTTCAATCCCCAGTACCACAAAAGAAAACAAAAAAAGGTGACTGACACAAATCACCAGTTTTTGTATAACTAAAACCTAACATCCTTTTGGTGAAGATATAAATACATTCAATTGTTGAACAAACTCTGTATTCCTGTTTTCTTAAAAAATTAATAAACCTCAAGTGAAGCTCAACTGTTCTGTGTTGGTTACTTTTAATTGACTATGCAGGGAAATAAATTTGGGAGATACCCAAATAGAATTTATAGAACATTATATTATGTCAGATTTTTCTGCTTTATATTTTGATGTGTTCTCAGAAGAAATTTATAACTGCAATAGAAAACCAAATGACTATTGATTATTTTTAGTTACCCAAACTAATTGTCATATAAAGCACTGTAAATTTTTTTGGATGAAGACATGTATAAATTAAAAACTAATTAAAACAGATGCTTATGAAGACACCATCTTCAATTCAGCGGGTTATATACCTGTGTTGTGTATTTGAAACCTATCCATTGGTCCCCTTTGCAAAACTCCTGTCAAACAAAGCCTAGACATGCAAAAAGGGTTTCAGCTAAATAGTCTGTGTATGTAAGCTGTCTCTCTATATAGACATATATATATATATATATATATATATATATATATATATATATAAAACTGTTTTAAGAATTAAAAGCAAAGTACATGTGGAAACAATTGAATACACTGCACTGTTATCCTAGTGTTAACAAACCTCTTATCCTTGAAGACACTACACACCTGGGACCTAAGTGCTGACACCTATTAGTTACAGTGGTTTTCTTTTACCTTTCTAAGCAGTCTGATAGATAAACCTCCAGGAATCCTACAAAATTGGGTCCTTAATTGACCAAATGAATGGCTGTATCTTTCTTTCTTTCAATCAAATGGAGTTTGATCCCATGAGAAAAGACACTGTATAGTGGGAAGGAAATCCCCCTGCAGCTCAACTGGTCACACCAATGTGATCCTGTGTTTACCCCGTCCAATCCCTGAATGGCTGCCCAACCCATATTTATCCATCTTTGACTTTTTTACACAAATCCTCGATAGAAAGACAAAGCCACCATTCTCAGAGTTGACCTGCAAGCCACCTTCCCTAGAGCCACTGCTAGAGCCTATATTGTCTTTTAAAATCTATTTGAGAAATGTCTTGAATGCTGCATGACTATCATTTTTCAAATACTAAATGAAGCAGAAATTATAGTTCACATTCCATGGTACTGTTGGAATTTAACATATTTTGAATTAGAATAATTTATATTCATTTAGAGAACAAAATCCAATTAAAATTAAATAACTTGGTAATGTTTTCATAAAATGCATTAAATCATATTTTGTCATTAAAATATTTTATACATTTTAAATACATAGCAAAAAAACAAGGAAAGAGGTAATAACAGCAGCAGAAATTAATTAACTGAAAGCAGAAAGAGTATAGAAAAATATTTGGATAAAATCAGCACAGTATGTGAACATCTAGCAATTTCAATAAAAATAGAAAATGAAATACTCAAAGTTATGATAAAGTGGCTGCAATTACAGATAGAAAGATTTGAAACTTAGGCAAAATTTGCAATGGGAAACCCATTTTGATACATGTAAAAATCTTAATGAATTTATTAAATTTTACTTATAATTCACACAAAATTTAAATGAGAAAATACTGAAAATAAAATGCTAATGAATTCTCTTAAAAGGTCCTTGTTCTACATGGATTTCTAGACAGATTATTTTAAAGTGCTAAAGTAATTTAATTACTCATGGTTTTCTCTCTTTTTTTAGTTTATTTTTATCTTTATTGGTACCTTGTATACACACATCATGATTACACTCAGTATTGGGAAATTGTACCAGTATATGACATGATTTAATTCTCATTTTTCCCATTCCCCTAATACTCTTATGTTTTCCTTAGTCCAGGAAAACAGATGATAGAAAAACATCTCTCTTCCTACTGTTATGAAGTTGCGTGACTATAATACAAATGTAGCAAACTAATGTCTGAAATCTGGGAAGGTTAAAGAAACCCGTCGGGTAGTGGTGAGTAATTGTGAAATGAAGCTCCTCACAACTCCATGAAATAGATGATTTCATTAATCTTTACTTGCAATGGAGGAAGTTAAGGATTCTATGACTTACACAAGATGATATAACTACTCTACATGTTGCACCATAGATTTCAATTCAGTTATTCTTGATTTCAGGGTCTGTGTTCATAACCGTTATTTTTCACCCCTCCACAAAATAAAGTAACTTCAGTGAAAGTAATAATGGTATTGGCTGCCATCATGTTGGCAGGAATATGTAGCAGTGGGATACCTGTATAAAATACATTGATAGGGTAAAGAGAAAAAATAACAGTTAATCTAGAAACGGAGTTACTGGAGAGTTACTGGAGACAGGTAACAGGTACAAGTTCTCAGTGTTATTTGTGATCATCTTGTATGTATAAAATGTAACAATAAATGCAATTTAAAAATCAATGGAGGAGTAACTCATTCAGAGATTGTTCAGTGCCCAACTGGAAAAAGTTTTAATTAGCTTCTTATTTTTAGGAAAATAAATTTCAAGTGAATAAGAATGTAAACATCAAGAAATATGGCAAAAGTATTGGCTTTTATGAGTTGGTTAAGATTTCTGAAGTCTAGGGCCGGAGGGTTAGCTCAGTGGTTCCGGCGCCTGCCTCGCAAGCACAAGGTCCTGAGTTCGATCCCCGGTAACCACATATAATGCTGGGAGTGGAGACTCACGCCCACCAACGATCAACACCGCATACCACAATGCCGGACGTGGTGGCTCACGCCTGTAATCCCAGCACTCGGGAGGCAGAGACAGGAGGATTGCTGAGTTCGCGGCGGCTTGCCTGGGCACCATAGTGAGCTCAGGGCCAGCCTGAACTACAGAGCGAGACCCTGTCTCAAAAAGCAAAAAAAAAAAAAAAGATTTCTGAAGTCTTCTGTAAAAATCACAATGAAAATTTATTTAGATCATAAAATCTTAAAATTCAAAGAACAAAAATAAAAGATTTGAATATATATTTAAATATTATTTATGAATATTATAAGTATATATATGTATATGTATACATCATTGCAACCCAATGACACCACAACTCATTTAATGTTCACAGGATAATGAAATGGCTTAAGCATGGGCTTCAGAGCCATTAATTATTCCCAATTTATGCATCACACAAATTTAAGTAAATTCTTTTTTTTTTTTTTTTTTTTTGCTTTTTGAGACAGGGTCTCGCTTTGTAGTTCAGGCTGGCCCTGAGCTCACTATGGTGCCCAGGGAAGCCACCACGAACTCAGCAATCCTGTCTCTGCCTCCCGAGTGCTGGAATGACAGGCGTGAGCCACCACGTCCGGCATTGTGGTATGCGGTGTTGATTGTTTGTGGGCGTGTCTCCACGCCCCGCATTATATGTGGTTACCGGGGATTAAACTCAGGACCTTGCGCTTGCAAGGAAGGTGCTGGAACCACTGAGGTAACCCTCCAGCCCTTAAGTAAATTCTTTAAATTTTCTACTTCATTGTTCTTCAAAGTGAACAAAATATCAAAAGTTGCTTCCTTGCCATATTTCTCAGTGATGCCACACACCGTATCTAAAGACAGCATCTCAGCAGTACTGTGTTCTAATCCTGTCTTTCAGTGAGGGCTAGACAGAACACTGTGCCACTCATGCCAGTAGATCACCGTCCACCCATACACCGTATTCCTCTGTGTAGGAGAGACTGCAGGCTGCTTACTGCCCTTCAGCTGTGCTAGGCTTGATTGATGATTTTCTGACATATCTCTAAAGATCCTAGGTGTTGATTGGTGATGACTTAGTGGCTGCAGCAAGAAGCTGGAGCTGGGGGCTGGAGGGAAGTCTTGAAAAAGAGTTAAAGATCTCGACACTTGCCTTTTGCTTTGATCTCCCAGACACTGCTAATAAGGAACATCAGTGGTGGTGGTGGCGGTTCACATGCAAGAGTTGATTTCAAAGTCTGTCTCCTTTAACAAGCTCTTCTCAAGATGTGAGCTTTAACCAAATCACTTCAGCTGTAAGATCCTGCTTACAGAAGGCAGTGCTCACCTATTCCCTGTAGCAGTTTCCTCTAGTGGTGCTCGCTGGATGCAGGGAGGTAAGGGAGCTGGAAAAGAAGAGCAGACTGATGTATGTCCCTTTGTTTTTGGTACTCTTTTCAGTTCAAATATCCTCAGTTTGCAAATTAACAAATAAACAGAAAGCCCATCAGAAATCACCATTTCTGAAAGAATTTGTACTATCTTTTCAAGAGCCGTGTTACTCAGTTTTCTCTGTTATACAGATTTTTCATATCCTCTTTGTTAATGTTCACTAGCACAAACTCTGAATGCCGCCACCACCGCCGTCACTACGGCACACAAACCAAGGAGCAAAAACTCAAGTCCTGAATTTAGGATTTTTGTAATGTCTGTTCTGGAAACTTGCTACTGATCTCAGTTCTCTGAGAAATGTGATAAAATTACTAAAGATTTGAATACAGTCAAGTTACTAAAGAGTTGATTAGAAAAGCATGATTAGGAAGAAAATGTTAAACTTGCCAAACTTCCTATTTGTAAATTAATGACCCATAGGGCCCGGTCGCATTCTTACAACGTGTACAGACTATATTTGGCTTGCCAATGCAATGCTGACTGTCAGATTGAATCTGTGTTCATGATTGTTTTCAGTATACTGCTTCTCACAGAGCCTCTGTTTGGTAGTTTCTCCAAACCCCAGAGCCTCTAGACTGTGTCAGGGCAGGTTGTGCTAGGTTCTTCCATCTTCTGTTTGTCTTTCTGCGGTGATTGGGGAGACCAATTCCTCAGGGACTACAACCAGGACCTCCAAATGCATTTGCCATCTGTTGAACAGAGATAGTGTCTTAGGACACCAAAATGTATTTAATAACTTCTTCAAAGTTCTTCCTTGATTTCCCAGGGTGATCACTGAAAATATTAAATGAAATTGGTCCCTAGATAGAACTAGATGATTTCCACCCCGGTAAACCATGTTTTTCTTAGAAATGGATATCTTGTTGAAATTTTTAATACTTAAGAATTATGAATCTGTTTTTAATATAAAGAAGGCTTTTATATATTTTCTTGTCATTTCAAATGAATTTGTAATATAAGGATGGATTAACTGACTTTTTAAAATAATACTTATTAAAATATATTATCTACTATAGCATCCATGTTTCAGAAAGTACCACAGGACTGAGGTTAACTTTCTCTGTTTCCCTTTTGAGACATTACAACCTGCAGAAAGGAAATTTTCGGGTTAGACATAAGTACTGTATTTTCCAGTTGAAGCGTCCCAGCACAGAAAGCAATTTTCCAAGTCTGTTTACTCTGATCTAAACAGTGATTTCTGCAAATTTGAGGCACTGAGCAGTGTTTTCAAAGCTGCCTCATCACTGTCCAGATTTTACAAAGTTAACCCTTATGGGAGGAGTCTTAAAAGCTTATTAACATCTCAAGTATTAATCTGAGGATTGTAAAAATATGTCAGTCTAAGAAATACGTAGGCCATGTGTTAAAATTTAGAAATTTGTCGGAGGAGCTCGTACTTGGTGGACCACTATACCCATAAACAGTAGGTATTAACATTCATTTTTAGAAATGAATTTATGGGTGTTTCCATGACATTTTGGAGAATTTTAAGTAGCTACTTTTCAATTTTATTAAGCCTTAAGGATATGCTTGTACTGCAGGCAACTCAGACATAACTGCCTGGAGCGACTGCTGAAAGTGCCTGGGATCATCAAATGGAGAATAAAGTGTGAAAATGGGAATTAACAGAACCTCTAACAGAATGCTATTAGGTGACTAGCTGGGGCTTGGATGTGGGAGATCTGCCTCACATGTGAATTGACCAGGTGTCTGTTTGAGCTATGACTGTGTGATTAGCTAAATATAAATTAAAAGTGTGGATGCTGACACCACCAAGCAAGCATTAGCCGGACGAGTTCTAATGTGAAAACTGCAATGGGATGGTTAACTGAATGGGCTTTTCATTTAACTTCCCTTGGAGTGATGATACCACCTTCTCATATTGTGAACATCAGTGCTCGTTCTCCAGACACACACACATTCCCAATGTGAGAGTTCAGGATGCCCCTGGGTTAATCAGACAGCAGATGCAAAATATTTGGACTTGTATTTATGCTGTTAGTAAGATTTTACCTAGACTGAGGTGTAGAAAAGTATCCATTAATCGGCAAAACAGACACAGGAACTAGTTTTTTTATCCCTCTCAAAGAATACTCAAAGAATAGTCGTGATTTTGTAGAAGGCCAGTATGGGTTGCAGCTCTCACCAATAGAAAAATGAATTCTCTCCAACTCAAGCTTTGTTCATCACCAGCTGGATGGAGCACATAGTCTACAATTTAATTCCAAACTCTACACTAATTTATGTGTCAGGAGATACAATATCTGGAGTACAAATGCTGAATTTCTTTTTTTTTTTTTTTTTTGAGACAGGGTCTCACTTTGCAGTTCTGTCTGGCCCTGAGCTCACTGTGTAGCCCAGGCAAGCCTCGAACTCAGCAATCCTCCTGCCTCCCGAGTGCTGGGATTACAGGTGTGAGCCACCACGCCTGGCGCTGTGGTATGTGGTAGTGATTGCTGGTGGGCGTGAGTCACCACGCCCAGCATTATATGTCGTTAGCAGATCAAACTCAGGACCTTGTGCTTGCGAGGCAGGCGCTGGAACCACTGAGCTAAATCTCCGGCCCAAATGCTGAATTTCTGACTAAACCACCTCACAACCTAAGGCTCACAATTAGCAACAAGATTCTGCTGCAACCTAGACTTAGAAATAATGCCAAAGTTCTGTTAAATATAGGATGAAAACATGGACAAGAAGGGGAACGATAAACGTTATCCAGCCAGGGACTTTCCAAGCAACAGCAAATGAGGGTGGCCTGTCTCTTATGGATTATACTCCTGTCTTTACATTCATTTTTAGGAAGTTCTTAGAAACTTTCAAAGTTTAATTATTCTCCCAATCAGCAGGCATCTGTCTGCTATTTTGTTGATATGGTTGGATCCTATGTTATAGATTAGGACTATAATTAGCACTGTAGATTAGGACTTTGGAATGTATGCTGACCTTTTCAGATGTATTAAACACAAGGCAACATAATTTATGAAAAAATAAATAACATATTTATGGAGGCTCTACTTAATTAGAAAGATTTGAATTGTTTTATTGTTGAATAATTTTCCAAAAATATTACCTGGAATTCTGATCAAGTGAAAATATCCAAAGCCTTTAACATACACACCTCAAAATTGGCATACTTCAGGCTGGTGATTTAGCTTAGTGGTTCCAACACCTGCCTGGCAAGCACAAGGCCCAGAGTTCCATCCCTGGTAACACGTACCACAATGCCAGGTATGGTGGCTCACACCTGTGATCTTAGCATTTGGGAGGCAGAGGCAAGAAGATTGTGGACATTTTGAGGCTTGCCTGGGCTACATAGTGAGCTCAGGGCCAGCCTGAATCACAAAGTGAGAACCTGTCTCAAAAAAAAAAAAATACATGTTTCAAAGCTAACTATGAAGGTTCTCTCAAATTAGAAGGTATGAAAGAACTTCCACATTGTATAGAATTAATTCATGATGAAGAGGAGTGAAGTCTTTCTAAAGTAGGTCATGGTTCTCATTCTTTTTATTGGCATATTAGGAGAAAGAGCAGTTAACCACTGAGCAAGGAGACTCTTAGCTTTTCAATTGATGCACACTTTCCCCATGAGTACCCAGATGTGGGTGAGAGAAACGAAAAAGGAAGTGGTAACTGGAATCAGCAAATAGGTGGTTTGTTTCTATGTAAACACTTCTTGTAAAGACACCTCTGGTGTTTGATTGAAGACACCACCTGCATATTTGTAGTTCATAACATTTTCCTCTGAGTTTTATCCACTGCACTGCATTATGAGAATAGGAATTAGCCTTGTGTTCTCTCAATGGTGTTGTCCCCATAATGGTAGTTATGAAAACAGCCCTACTTAATACTTTGTTTGATTGAATGGTCCAAAGGGAACGCTGGGTACGTATTGCTTTGCTTTGTTTTTTTCAAACCCTGAGGCAAGAAGCCATTTGCTTAATGTTTAGGCTAGACCATGCTAAATGTGGAATACAGAGTAGAAATCCCAACCTGTCAATTCTGATGGCATTCACCTAAAGGAAATATTGAAATACTTCAGTCTGTCCTGAGGCATTTGAGCAAGGTACATATACTCTAGTGATGCTTAATATTTCTTCCTCCTCAGGAGAAACTTGGTATCCAGTAAGTAGCTCCTGAGAGGGGAGTGGGATCTCTGTGTAAAGGAAAATGAATGTAGATGGAGAAAGTTCACACAGAAGAATGCAAGATACAGAAAAGGTGTTTCTTTGTTTTCCTGTTCAATCTGGCTGAACCACTCTCTTTGTTCATGGCCCCTTGGGATATAGATAATTTGTACTTGTCCTTTCCCTTCAAGTAGACATTCTTAACCTTCACTTGATAACTCCTAGACACGGTGCAGGTATCTTTCTTGATTCAGAGAAGATTTTATCACTGTGTACCATTCCAGCTGTGTACAATTACCATTCTTCCAATTCATTGTCTTCCTTTGCTTAATCAGGTTTAGCACTGTGAAGAAAAAAAAAAAAAATCATAGTCCTCTTCATGGCAAAGACTAGCCAAGGTTTAACCCTTTTCCATAATAATGTATAATAACATACAAAATGATACTATGTATAGCAACTAATATGTGATAGTATTTGTAGCAACTAATATGGAGTACACTTCATTGCTCTGTGTTGAAGCTGATACATAACACGACCTATCTATAAACTTTTTTTTTCAAAAATCGATACAATGGTTGACCACAATAGACATACTGGGGGATGATTCTAGTAAAATGTCATGTATTATGTGACAGAGTAAGCACATACATGCATGTGCTCATAACAGCACTTAGTCTTGACCTCTCTACCTGCAGAAAAATACACCATGTTGTTTTGTTGATGCAAGTGTCAGGGCACAGTCATTAATAATGAGATTTTTCTAGAACAGTCATCACATATTGCCAAGTTTCTGAACCAAATCATGCAAAATATTCTTTGATAAATATGCATACGCATTCACAGAATTTAGTGGACTTTTTTTGGAGTATTTTTCTGAGTCCTTGTGTCATATATAAAATACATAGGGAGAGCAGCTGTAATCTTCAAGAATCATAAGCCAGCCTCTCATGCACATGAATGAAGCCTGGTATTTTTGAAAAGTTGTGAAGGATTGGAACAGTTCTTCACTGTTGAAACTACCTAAATAGTGCAGTATATCTTCTCTTCTTGGACAGTTCCCATAAATTCCACAAGTTTCCCCAGTTATTGTGGCCACTGTATGCCAGTGTGGCTAAATTTTAAGATTTTCCTCTCGTGCCTTCTAAAGTTACATTCCTTGCCATGCTTCTCGTAGGCAGTCCAAATTCATTCATTGTTGAATGAGTCATTTTATACCACCCTTACTATAAACTTAATTCTTTTTTGTCTTTCATTTGTCTCTTCACCTACTATTATATCTTACCCATGGTTAATGCTCACTTAACTAATAAGAAAGGGAATAAGAAAGCTGGGCAATTACCAGAGTCCCTCTTTACTCTTCTTCTTCACAGGCCCACATCTTTTTGTCTACTTTGAGACATTCTTCTTTTCAATGCCCTCGGCTCGCAGCAGAAACTCTGATGTGGAGTTTGGTTGTGACCTAATTTTTGTTCATCTGCCCAGACTGGTTCCTGTTCTAGTCTGATATGTGCTGATGTCACTCATTCCTGGAGAAGCTGGAGGGCAGAGTACCATGAAGAAGGTCTAGACCTGCAGTGCTTAGTCTTTCCTTATGTCTTGTCTTACCTTCTTACACATATTCTCATAACTGAGTACTATTCTTTTCTTTATAATGATTTCCATCTCAGTGTATCAAGACGTTGGCAGCCAGGGAAAACAATCATGAATGATAGCAATAACACAATGTCATATACAAAAAGATTACTTGGATTATTTTTCTGTACTTACACTAATGCCAAGTTATAATTTATTACGATAATATGTCAGTTGGTATTTGAAAACAAATGAGTTGCAGTGGTTTTGCCTGTGGCAGCTCACTGGGCTAGGAGTGGAAAGGCTTGCACTTTATATGAAGAACTGAGCTATCTCAAATCAGACAGTTAACCTCTTTCTTGCAAATTATCTTTCCTTCTGAGACCCAACTAATGCTTGTAAACAGTGCTGAGAAGGAGCAATTTCAATAGAAGCTGTTTCCAAAATGCAAAGTGTTATTGTTATAATTTGTGCTTATGTAGATACATCTTTACTTTCAGCGCCGGGCCATGATTGTTCAGGGATGGCTAATCCTCAGACTGAAAGTTTAGATAATGAGAGAAGGTATTTTCACACTTTCTTGAATCTGAGAACCTCAAGCTATTCAGCCTCAATGCAAATACAAATTCAGTAAAGAATAGATATTCACATATCCATCACTAGATTCACAGTGGGAGTTAGTGGCAGATGGAAGACCTCGAACTGCCAGTCCCATTTGCTCTCTGGCTACCTGGTGAGCGAGTTGCGAAGGCGATGAGAAGAATCTGGGTTTTGTAAAGGTTTGAACAAGCAGAATAAAAATGACACGTTCCATCCATTTCAATCAAGCTGATTTTGTAGCTTAGGATTTTTTATGTCCATGAAAACAGGGATAGTTGATTTTGCCCTTTTTAATCCTCTTAGAGCACCTGCTGCCTTTAGCATGCCTCCTTTATCATGGCGCTCAATCATTTCTCCCCTGTCATTGCCCATTTTATGGACATATATCTTGTCTTTCTAATTAGATCACAAGCTCCCGCAAGATAATGATCTTTTTTTCTTTTCTTTTTTTTTTTTAGAGAGAGACATTCTCACTTTATTATTTGACCTGATAATCTAGGTACTGTATGATGATGTAATATGACATTTTAAAATAAAGATACTGTGTCCCAAAATATTACAGGCGATTTTCCTAACCAGATTCACTTAGTAACTCAGATTGGAGAACTCTTCGTGGGCATCATATCTTAACTATGTTTTGCCCTGCAAAATGCGAGATGGAAACATAAATTTCAAAGAGTGACTGACAGCGCATCCAGTCGCTTCACATAATACTAATGGTTTTGTCTTCATGCTCTTTCTTCATTTGAAAGGGTGTTATATTTCAGGAGAAATATGTTGTTTGAAGGAATTGTTTTTCATCACCTTGTTTTTCCAGGCCAGCCTGTAAAACACTAAAGCCATACTTTCTATTCTTTTATCAACAGAATGTCTTGCAGAGAAAAGGTTTCATATACTGATACATGTATGCTAACCTTTTCCCTGAAGGAACATAGTGAACACAACAGTGTAGAAATCTAAGGCTGCACAAAAACCCCAATGTTACTCTTTCTCCTTTTAATCGGGCTACATGTAAGCCATCTATCTCAGCTAATTACCCATCTGCCTGCACGGACACACTGAGTGGAAAACTCACATTAGTCTGCTCTTACAGGTGTCACTGGAATTATATTTATGACCACCACACTCTGTACTAGGGATCGGTGCTTTCTGAAGTGTGTTTGCAACAACATTCTTTGTGTAGGAGGCTAATAGGTACTACTAGGAGAACAGCTTTTTATGGCCGAAGATATTTGGAATAATTTTGAGTTTTGAAAATGTTAAACAGTTTTCTTAGCTGTGAGCCTTCTCAAAAGCACGTGATATATTAACGTATTATTGAAGTATTCATAAGGACCATATATCATACAATAATTTCTCAGACTACTTTAATCACAGAATTTCCAACGCTGTCTTGTAGAAACGGTATTTCTTAGAACATCCTTTAAGAAATATTTTGCTAGATGCATTTCTGATTATTCCATTGTAAGTATATTATGATAAACCTAACCATACTGATAAACAAATGAAGTCTAAAGTTAAAATTTTTATTGACTGACTGATTGATTAGAACTGGGGATTAAACTAAGGAACTTGCACTTGCCAGGCAGGCAGCGGCACACTGAACTACATCCCTGACATTACATTCCTTTTAAATCAGAGAAACTGTCAAGATCAAATACTTCTAGGTTTTAGAATTTTGCTATATGACTGATCATTGCCCCCTTTAAAAAAAATCGACATTATCCTTAAGCAAAGGATATTTAACAACAATGACCATGGAATTCTATGTAGAAGAGAAATAGTCTTTTGCTGCCAATTTATTTTTCTTGCACTGTGAAGTATAATACAATGAACCCAGTTTAGCCCTCTGGGCCCAGATCTTGGAGAATATCACGGTTCTTCATAATGAGCACCGATATTCAATTTATGAAGCTATCACCCTGAGGTGGATTAGTGTTCTGCCAACTCACATCCAAAAATCTAGTTTAGGTTTTAAGAAGTCCTGTGACACCTTATTTTTTCTTTTCCATTATAAAAGAATGAAGAACGTGAAATTTGATTGTTTTCTGAAAGGTTAGTCCTAAGCCACCTTTTCTACAAGAAAATTATGATTTTTGAATGAAAGAAGAGTTAACATATACTATCTACTGTACGACCCTCACACATCATCATCAGGATAAAAGCCTATATGAGAACCATGTGCTAGTGTTTAAATTATGGCAGAGGAAACCAAACTTGCCTTCTGACCATGGCATCAAGGAGGTGACAGAAGTGGGGTATGAATCTATGTCTGTTAAAGTCTAAAGTTTACTCTTTTCCATTTATTTATATTCGTTTTCTACCAAAAGTTGCAAGCAGTCTGGTATATTCTACTTCCTCCATTGAAACCTTTTGAAAAGAAGTCCATTGGTTCTCAAATATAAAAATCACTTTGCCATGTTTTCATTGTGAATATAGTATGTGTATGTTTATAGAGGTCTGTAGTACCAACACAATAGAGAAACTTACGTGCTCCAGGAAATAAAGGTGCCTATGCTGAAGATACCTGTCTACCAGCCAATTGTTCTTTCCTGCTATTTTGCATAAAGTTGACAAAAGGGTTGTAGTCCTTCCGGGTGTTACATTCAAAGCTGATGAAGGTGCCTGTGCAGGGAGACATGGGGCAGGTAATGGCAGTGAAGTACATTCCATCCTTTGCCAGGAAAAGCCAAAGTCCTCCCAGTCTTTACACAGACATCTGTTTACTTCCCTGGCACCGAGTATGTCATGTCTACACAAGAAAATGGTGAGGGGGGAGCTTGCCTGTGCAGGTACATATTTGTTCTGCACATAAATTACAAAGGTTTCTTAGCTGGAAGGGGGAGTAGATAAAGTGTAGGCTACTAATAGTGGCTGCTCCAATATACCACATATTGCCTTATCAGCCTCAATCTGCATTTCTGTCGCACTTTTATTAAGTTTATTGATTGGTTGTGATGAATTGGTTTTCACTGTTTCTAGGTGTACAGAGACAGTTTATTTTTCAGGACAACAGGAAAGTTGACTTTTGGCTGTAATTTAAACTTTAACCAGAATTCTAAATACAGGTAACATTTAAGTGTAGTTTCTATTGTAATGAGGTGAGACGTTTTGTATATATTTTCAGAGTGTATCAACTTTTTCTTATAAAGTTACGGGAGCAAGAGCATTCGTTTGGTTCTGGGAGGTGGCACTTGGGGCAGGGAAGGGTAATAAAATAAAAAGTAGAATTAGAGCCAGGAATTTACCTCAAGTGGTACTATGCCTACCTTGGAAGCAGAAGGGCCCAAGTTCAATCCCTGGTACTACAAGAAAAAGAAAGAAAGAAAGAAAGAAAAGTAGAATTAGAGGTGTGAGGAAATAATTTAAAGTTAGCCATTATTTGGTTTAGCAATTTTAATTCTGCAAGTCTATTTGAAAATATCCATAGTTGAACAAAATTATATGTAGTAGAGTTAAGGATATGTATGGATATGTATGTGTACATGCATTTATTTATAATAGTGAAGAGTTACACCCCAAATGGTTGTCTATTAACATTTTGTCCATTTTTGTTTTTTATTGCCTCAATTTTTATAGTAGACATGACTTCACAGTAAAATAAACTAACAACACTGTGGCCTTGGGAAACACATTTCTACCGTGACACCATTCAGAATGTGACAGACAAGACAGAATACAAGAGCAAATAAGTTCACTCTTTCCTCACAAGTCTGTATACATTAATACAAGGCGTTTGATTACCATCTCAGAAAATAGCTATAATGCAAAAATCAGATTCATTTGGAAGTGCATTGATACTTAGAGTATGTCAATATATTTTGCATGATTTGAACAGGATAGCCAGTGCATTCTGGTTGAGCTAAATTGTGTAGGGCTCACCTATATCAAACTATTTTATAAAGTGGAAAGCAACATGGTCCATCTGGATTTTGTGTATGAGTTGAACTTAGTTTCCTTCTAGAACAATAAGACCTACAAGACCTCTTTAAAACTTTATGGTAATAGTCTCCATTCTCCCAGACAAATACGAATAGGATCTTGGGCTTCTGTTCTGTTTGTCAATCAAAACTTGTATGGTAATGTATGTCACCGTGATATTAATCTTTTGATTCTTTCATGTATATACCTAGCAAGGAAACAGAAGGGTCAAAATGGGACCTCTAACCATGGTCTTTTGAGGAACCTCCACACTGATCTCCACAGTGACTGCACCAGTCTACATTCTCACCAACAGCGGAGAAGGTTTCCTTTCTCCCTGCATTATAGCAGGTTGTTGGTTGTTGGTTGACTTTGTGATAGCAGCCATTTTTAGTGGAGTGAAATGAAATCTCAGTGGTGTTTTTATGTGCATCTCTTGACTGACCAGTGATATTCAACATTTCTTCATATGCTTCTTAGCTCCTTTTACTTCTCCCTCTGAAAAGTGTCTTTTCATTTCATATGCCTAGTTTTGAATTAGGTCTTTAAATTTAGGGGGACTGATTTTTAAGCTCTTTATATAATCTGTGCACCTGTATTTATAGAAACTCAGTTTGTGATAGCCAAATCTTGGAAATAACACAAATGTCCATCAAGTGGAGACTAGATAAAGAATTTTTTAATTAAACAGAATATTACTCTGCCATGAAGAGTGATAAATCTGACTCATATATACTTCAATAGACATACCGTGAAGACACACTCATAAGTGAAATAAATAGGTCACAGATGTGTAAATAATGTTTCTTTTTCCTGGTATGAGAACCTTAAGATGTACATGAGTTTTAAAATGTATGATAACTTGTGAAATAGAAAATATTCAAAGGACAAAGGAGTGCAGGGGTAAGTAAAGAAGGAAGAGAGAAAAATTTGATGGTATCAAAAGCAAGCAAAGCTTATGTATATAGGGGGCAGGGGCATTGTAGATAGGCAGGGAAATAGGAAAAAAGCAGAATTAAGTTGGTGTTTTAGACCAGCACAAATTCTCAAAGCCAAGTATGATCATGGTGTGTATATAAAATGTACCAATGAAATCAATTTTTTAAAAATGTGCCAAAACTTCTATAGCAAGAGCAGATATATTTTGCCCATACCAAAACATGCTTTGAACATCTTGAAGCTTGGTCACAGTGTCTTTCTCATCCTACATTTTCCACTTTTTGGTATTTTCATAGCTTTCTGCATTGTTTGTCTAACTGCATGAAAATTTTCCTCTCAGCTCCTCTAGAAACCTTATGCTTCTGTGTACCAAATCTCTTATTCTGTAAACTTTTTAGCAGAACTATGAGGGGTGCTCAAAAATATGGTGATGAGGGCCGGAGGGTTAGTTCAGTGGTTCCGGCGCCTGCCTCACAAGCACAAGGTCCTAAGTTCGATCCCCGGTAACCACATATAATGCTGGGCGTGGAGACACGCCCACCAACAATCAACACCGCATACCACAATGCTGGATGTGGTGGTTCACGCCTTAATCCCAGCACTTGGGAGGCAGAGACAGGAGGATTGCTCAGTTCGCGGCGGCTTGCCTGGGCACCATAGTGAGCTCAGGGCCAGCCTGAACTACAAGGCGAGACCCTGTCTCAAAAAGCAAAAAAAAAAAAAAAAAAAAAAATGGTGATGTTTGGGACAGAGTTTTAGCTCAGTGGTTTCGGCGCCTGCCTCGCAAGTGCAAGGTCCTGAGTTCGATCCCAGTAATCATACAATGTTGGGCGTGGTGACTCGCGCCCACCAGCAGTCACTACCACATACCACAGTGCCGGGTATGGTGGCTCACGCCTGTAATCCCAGCACTCGGGAGACAGAGACAGGAGGATTGC